>OY294047.1:47906229-48140625 GCA_958510825.1 Brachypterus glaber | reverse complement strand
TACGTTGGTTATCTTGGACAGTGAAGTTTTAACACAGACGTCAAAATCACAAGATGAGGTTAACTTTGAAAAATATAAATAAACTTTTGATTTTTACTGAATATAAATCTAAAAACAATATATGACTATATATAAATATATAAGATATGGATTTTGGGGAATAATGTTTTATCACAGATCTGTGTTGACTATGGATAAAGGGTAAGTTAAAACAAACCAAACCAAGTGGTGTAGTGACCATATCAGCTTTCTCAGTCAAAAAGGACCTATTATAGAGACCTATTGGAAAATCCATATGCATAAACCTATTCAATTGTTTTGTTTTGTTGTTATAAGTTTAAGTAGAAAAATCTGTATGAAACGTAGGCATCTATAAGTTTTCTATGTTTTTGAACAGATATTTTCCTAGACCTACTGGAAATTTTTAGTAGGACAATCCCTATGAAACGTGTAAGTATCTCTAAGTTTTCACATTTTTTTTTGGACAAAGGTTTTCCAAAAAACCTATAGGTACACAATTCATAAAAAAATTCCTACTTCGACCTATAAAACAATTTTATAGGATTACATAAGCTTTCTATAAAACATGTAGATATTTATAGGTTTTGGATGGGGATTTTCCCATTACTTTTTAATTGATAGTATTAATGTCTTTAATTGTAGAGTAATGAAATTATGCCATCCAGTATGATAATAACCAACAAACTTATGGAAATAAAAATGCGAGTTTATGTGCAGATAAGCATAAGGAAGTATGCATCAAAGAAAATATATAATACTAAAATAGCCTTAGCTGGAGCAACCTTGGGACATACGAAGACCTTTAAGACCAAAATTTTACTGTAGTAATCTTAATATATATCAATTTTTATTTAATGTTTATACAGAGCGGTTCAAAAGTCACCCCCCCTTTTGAAGCAGTTGAGATATCGACTTCAAATTTGGAACTTTTAAATAAGACAACTTAAACCATCTTTTAGCATATATTTAATACTTTCAGCTCTTAAAATGTGGGCAGGGGGGCATCGGGGCACATTTTTTTAAATGGAAAGGGGGTCGTTTAAAACATCATTTTAAAGCTTATAAAATTCTCCATTTAACTCCATATTTTTAAATTAAAAAAAATGGGTTTAAAATGGGGTTGAAAATGGGTATTAATGTCAAAATTCCTCTAAAAAAAACAAATAATTTTTTAAAAATGCCTAATTCATGATAAAAAAATGTTAATTATACTTTTAAACTAATTTTAGTTGACATAAATAAAAATTTATAAAAAAACTTAAAAAAATCGAATGTTTTAGCACAAAAAATTGAAAAATGAAAACCTTAAAAAACGTTTTTAAAAAGTTAAAAATGTTAGTGTAAATAGAGAATTTTATAAGCTTTAAAATGATGTATCACACGACCCCCCTTTTCATTTAACAAAAATGTCCCCCCATGCCCACATTTTAAGAGCTGAAAATATCAAATATATGCTAAAATATAGTTTAAGTTGTCTTATTTAAGAGTTCTAAATTTGAAGTCGATATCTCAACTCGTTCAAAAGTTAAAAGGGGGGGGGGGGTGACTTTTGGACCGCACTGTATACATATTTCATATAGGATTAATCTTGGTATAAAGTAAAAATGGATAGACGAGTAGTTAATTTTAAAAATTGTTTTAATAAATTAAGTATATAAATATATTAATAAATTTTATTATAAAAAAATTGTATGTAATATTTGGTAGAATAATATCAGAAACTAACATAGAGATTTTCTACTATGTAATATACAGAGTTGATACTTTCATTACAATAACAGGGTCGGACAAGAGTAATTTTAAATTATTTTTGGTGAGTTTCTTTAATACTTACCTATGCCGAATAAGAAATAATAATGACCAAGTTGATACTTTCATTACAATAACAGGGTCAGACAACAGGAATATTAAATTATTTCTAATTTTTGGGCTGTTTGTTTAATACATATCTATGCCGAATAAGATTATGTCTGTATACAGACAATGCCGAATAAGAGAATAAGATTATGTCTGTATACAGACATATAATCTTATTCAGCATAAATATGTATTAAACAAACTGACCAAAAATTAGAAATAATTTAATATTCCTGTTGTCCAACCCTGTTATTGTATTGAAGGTATCAACTCTGGTCATTATAAATATGATTTATAATATATTATATCTTATACACTGTATGAGAAAATACAAATCGCACTTCACAGTGCGTAAACTAAATAGCACTCTGTATGGATATTTGCATATATATCTGAAGACTTGATAAATAATTTTTTTTGGTATACATTTTCTATTAAAAAAAAAATGTATTAAGTTAAAAGAAATAGATGCCAGTGACCCTACAGAGTGCTATTTAGTTTACGCACTGTGATGTCATATTCGTATTCTCATAAAACGGTGTATACATATGATTTATATATCAAATATTAAAAATATTCTTACACAAGTGTCTATCACAAAAGTTTTTGTCAAAAAACTCTTTGATCACAAAAGTGTCTGTCTAATCACAGTTTGTTTTACTAATAAGGGAAAATATAAATATCAATGATAAAAAAATAGTAAAATATTATAAACTGAATATAAATATACAACTGAACACTCCAATCCAATTCGGGTTTGCTCTAGGCTCTCTGGCCAGGTCATGTGGACTTCTAAATTCTGGTAACTTCCTTTCCGATATCTTTCCTCTTCTGATTTTGTACAATTAAGTTTTTATTTTGAAAGAATTTGGTTATTTCTACTGCTATGGATTTATTGGGGTCACAAGCAGGGAATTTAGGCTAATAGGGGTTGGGCATGTCTTAGCTAGGGCCCCATAGAAGGATGAATATTGTTGGGAGTGTCTTGGGCATTCAAAAAGGATATGTTTGATGTCTTGTATATTTCCGCACCACACCATGGGTCTTCCTTTATGTTAATTTTAAACAAGTGGGAGTTGGTAAAGCAGTGTTTACCTCTCATATGACATATTTTTGTTCTTTTTTTACTGGTTACTCCTAAGTTATTAACCATGTTCTCTTTTTTAATTCTGTCCTTTCCCAGTACATGCGTCCTTTTAAGGGACTCCCTTAATTTGTCCCATACTGTCCCATTCTTTTTTCCACTTCATAAATAGGATTTCTTTTGTTTCTTGGTTGTAATCACGGAAATGCGTTTTGACTCGAACCACGAGATTTTCCAGGCTTCATTCGCTATTCTGTCGGCTGCTCCATTTTCCGTAATTTTTGTATGTCCCGGAATGCAGCAAAAGTTAACAAAACACATGAACAAAGCGAAAAAATCCACAAGCCAAACAGATTACTGAAAGGTAAACAAAAACGAAGAAGCGCCTAGTTATAGCTACCAGCACCCGAAATGCGCCTGCGTAGTAGAGGGCTAACCGTTTTTCAATATATTATTCTAAATCCAAACCAATTTTTTACAAAATAAAAACAGGCACAAAACCACCGTTAACCAACGCTAAAGTAAATTAACGTCCCGCAAACAACAGAAAACCAAAACAATCTCGGTGCGGGTAGCTATAATTAGGCGCTCGTAAAAACAATACAGAATAACCAACGTAAAAAAAATGACTAGGGAAATACCACATAATACCAATAAAACTGTGGATGTTACTGTAAACAGAGAAACGAAAATTCGAGAGAGAGGAAGAGTCGCATGAGTTAGTCAAATTTTTTTGATCTTGCAATGGAATCCCCAATCTAGTATATGAGGTCTGTTGTGCCGATGTATTGAAATCTTCGCCGAAAAGTCAAAATCTTTGACCACGTTTTTTTCACATTTCTCGACGTTTTAGACCATTCTGAGTCGAAATCAGTAAAAAATATGTTTGCGTCCGTCTGTCTGTCTGTCTGTCTGTCTGTCTGTCTGTTTGTCTGTCTGGATGTAAACTCTCTAACTCCATTTCTACATGAGATATCGACTTGCGGTTTTTTGCATATTGTTTCTTATCGTATTCCGATTAGATTTTGGGGGTAAACGATTGGGGGTAAGGGGGTAAAAATAGGGTAAAACTCCTATTTTTAGCGTTTTTTGTTTATAATTAAGGCAATTATTATTGTATTTGGCTAATTTAGCACATATATAAAGATAATTTTAAATTGGTCAAAAAATGTTATAAACAACGTTTTCCTAACATATCTCACATATTTATAACCCGATTTCAAAAAATTATATTTTAAATAAAAGCTCTTTTTAAGCCCTATAAAAAATGTTATATACAGTTTTTTGCTAGAATATAATGTTTTAAAGATACAGAATTTAAAATCAAACAAAACTCTTAGTTTGAAATTTGCAAACTAGATGGCTCTAGTGTATAATAGTACCGATGTTTTGACAGGGTGCTTCATCTTGTTTAGCTTTATAAATAACCAAATTAAAATATTTTTTAGTATACACTGCCAGGTACAACTTTCTAGATTAAATTGGTTAGTTATAACTATTTTAGTTATAACTAACCATTATAGTAAGGTTAAATTGAAATGCCTATTATATAATAATTTTTTCACTTATACATATGTATGTATTTATAATAAAATTTAATAAATGATAATATTTGTTTAAATACATCAACACATTAAAAATGTTTAAAAAAATAATATTATTAATATAAATTAAGTTCGCTTGCTTAACTTTTTGTGGTTAATATTAGTATATTATTTACCAAGTGAGAGAAGTTTAACATTTTTGACCTGCGTCAAATTGCGGGATGAGCGCGCTAGCGCCAAGCCCGCAAGACGCGGTCTAAATCTTCACTCACGTGGAAAATATAGTATTTTTTTCACTACCAGTACAATTAATTAGCTATTTATTTATTTATTTTACTAATATTTAATGAAAAAGCTTATAAATTTAAAATATTACGCTGGCCGTTCGCGGCCATTAAAAAAAAATGAATAACTTGACATTTCTGGCAGAAATTTTCTTGTGATCTGCTAAAATTATTGAGTTAGAAAATGTTTCCGTGTTAAGTGTAATAAAATATATAAAAATAGAAAGTGAAATGTAAAGTGATGATTCTGGTACTCCCCCAGAAATAATGGGACAGGAGAAAACTGCGAGGGAGAATCTATTGCCTCAAAAATCAATATATGGGGGTTGTACCTCTAGTAATCTATGATTCTTACGGTAATATATGGATTGTATAATCTATGGTTGAATATGATGTGCCAATGATTTTCACTTTTCGAAGTGTTTTTTGTAAAGCATGATATAGGTACTAATTTAGTTAATATTTTTTAACTTATCATGCAATAAATAAATTTGGTGCCTAAAGACACTTGTAAATAGCAATGTGATTTAATAATTAAGTGAAACGTCAGATGCCAAAACAGCTGAATAAAAATTCATTATTAACCATGGTGCAATTTCATTGTTTTTAGAACCTCTGACGTCATAGGTAGAGAAATAATATTTCTACCAATGAAAAGAACAGTAATAAAGATGTGCTTTTAGGCTGGTAGTGAAAAAAATATATTATTTGTTTTTAAAATTAATTTTAATTATATATTAAATTATAATTTAATTAATACACTTTAATCAATATTGTAAAAATTAGCACATTGTATGATAAAAATTTTAAATTAATTTAATTAATCGAAAATGTCGATATTGTAAGGTAGGCTAGTAATCAGGGGTAAGGTAATAGGGGGCTGGGTTTTCCTGAAAAACTGACCCCTGAAACTTTCAGAATTTATTAGTATATGGAATTAATACGATAAAGAAGACCCGGTAAATTTTATCGGGTAAAAGGCCCGTTTTTGCATTGGGGATGTAACGTAATATTTATATATTTTTTTAAAGAAGAGTGTTAGGCGAACTCAAAGGTTCCAATTTTAGTTTAGTTTATCGCCTCCAAAAAGTTCATACTCAAAATGAAAAAAAAAATAACTAGATCAATAAAATATTAAATAAAAACAACATTAAAGTTTTCTATAAATAATCCGTAAGGTAAATGTCCCAATTATCGACCATGTCCCAATTATCGTCCACTTTCTTATATTTTCTAAAAAAATAAGAGAATCGGGTCAAATTAACTTAATTTTCAATTTTTAATAAAATAATTGATATGTTGGCTATGTTTACTCAGCTTAAGGGCAGTATTACTTTTCTGTATAATTTTACACAAACGAATAAACTATCACATGTCAACTGTAATACTATCTATAATGCACTTCTTAGTCAGTCAGATAAGTTCAGAGGTCTGAAGTAAATTGATATATCTGGGTTATTTTAACACATTTTAAGTAAATGAAAATAAATCATTACCCAATTATCGTCTGGGTGGACGATAATTGGGCCAAACTCAATTTAAGTTTATATAACCATAACTCCCAAAAGAATTATTATTTTTTAAGAATTTTCTCAAATATTAATTATTAACATAACAAAGTTTAACAAGACCAATTATCGTCCTACCATTTTTTCACAAATAAACTTAAAAATCAACTTGCAAAAAGTGGACGATAACTAGGACAAATATAGGACGCTAATTGGGACAATCCACGTATACGTGGCTTGTCCCAATTAGCGTCCTATATTTGTCCTAATTATCGTCCACTTCTTGCAAGTTTTTTTACGCCTGTAATCACACCGTTTTGGATAATATTTGCATATGTAAGAACAAAAATATTTAAAAAACCCCAGTGTATTAGAAGTATGAAGTATCAAGTGTATGAATTTTGGTCAATTTGCGTGACGTATTTTGTGGACGACCCGTTTTAATTATTTTGGTTTTTTTTCCGTAATTTAACGAAATTCCCCTTAACGTGGGATCAAGTAAGAAATTAAGAACTCATTAAATAAATATTAAAAAATCACAGAAATTCTTAATAAGAAAGTCGTGGAAATTAAAAAAAATCTTGAAATATGACTTTAAATTTTTAGCAAATTTTTTTTTGAAAAAATAACGAATGAGATTCAAACTTAAAATGTATTCCCTTAAATGTATTCCCTTAAAATGTATTCCCTTAAAATGTATGTCCTTCCAAAGCCTAGCTTCCACAAAAACAATTTCAGGTAGAAAACGACCAAAGGGCATTTCAAAAACCATGTAGGCAAGTAAAAACACCCAACGTCACACATGCTTTAAAATTCGAAAATTCTGAGCGTATACACGGTGGTTTCTTGAAAATTTTAATTTTTTGTTTCCGACCCATGATTTTTTTTATAAATTTTTTAAACAGACCCTAAGAAGTAATATAGGCAAAATCATTACTTATAATCAATACATTAAAAAAATGCCTATCTCCAACGCCAAAGGGCTTATATTTTTTTCTAGCGCGTTATTGTCTTATGGGCGAAGTGGACCGGAAAAAATAATTTTTAAATCGGACCTTTCGTTTAGAAGTTATAAAGTTTAGAGACAGAGGACAGACAGACCGATATTTTTTTAACACCCACTTTTTTCACATTTTCTCGGCGGTTCATGGCATTTTAAGTCCGAATATGCAAAAAAAAATTATTTTTCGGGAAAAGTAAAGTTATTCTAATAACTTATTAGAATTAATCATTAATAATTATTATCAATTAGTAATAATAATTATTACTAACGCAAGACTTTCCCCGGGGAAAAGTAAAGATAAGATAAGATAAGATAAGTAGGTAATTATAAATTTAAAATTTTGTAAAAGAAGTCTATAATAATAAGTCATCGGAGATGACATGTTACACGATGTACCTAATGATGCAACATCACAGAAAACTTGTTTAGACTTGTCTGAGTTGCTCTGAGCAAGCTGCTCATCAAAAGTTTTTCGAACTTACAGCTTCCTTTAAGCCTTTCCTTTTTTTTTCTATTGGATTGTAAACAATGAGTTCCTATTTTATTATAAGTATTTAAAGAATACTATCCGGTGTAGGAAGCAAAGGGGTAGTCTACAATGTAGACGCTACAACCTTTGCAAAATGTTATTTATGTTTGTTCTGTTTATTTGCTTGGACAGCAGCAGGAAAAGCTCCAAATAGAGCTTTTGCTTGTGCAAGGGGATCTTTATTTATTTAGTACAAAGTACGTTCTAAATATACAATAATTGCTGGACTGAAACTTCAAAAGTTATAGAATTTTTTTCAGGGGAGAATTTACCTAGGTATCCTTTTTTATCCGCCTTTTTTTGACAGTATTTCCAAAGACTACAGGTCTTTGTACTTTGTTAAAACTATTACTTAGAATTTTTTTTTGTATTTTTTAAATCATGTCATTTTGACGTATAAATATAAATTACTCGTGATTACCTAAGGGGTACTTAGGTTGGAGCGTTAGACTCTTAAATCCTGTTTTTTTTATCTATTAAAAAATAAGTAAATGTAAGAAAAAAAAAATATGTTACTTACCAATTATACAAAATAAAACAAATAACGTCACAAAACTATTGTTTTCCATTATTGAAATTCCGCGATAAATTACGGTTTTCTATTTCCAACATTAAACTACGAACTACTCCCACCGATAACGAAAGATGAACTGAAAATGATCGAGACGCATCTGTTACGTCATGCTAAAGAAAAAAGACCACGTGTTTTCCCCTAAGAATAGAGACTTACTGATTTACTACAATAGATCATTGATCTAGGATCATAGATAGGTATGAATAGGGTTGCCGTGTGGTTTAGTGGGCATGTCCACAGAGCCGTGGTCAGGGGCGTACCGGAGTCAGGGCCGTAGCAAAGGAGATTTGGTGAGAGGTTGGGGGGAGGAGGTCAAAAATTGCAACTTTTTTTAGCCTAAACACAATTTTTTTCCTCGTCAAAAAAAAGTTCATGACTAAAAAAAAGAAGGTCCCACCCTTTCTCAAAACTCAAAAAAAGTTCATGATTAAAAAAAAAGGTCCCACACTAGAAAAAATATGCAACTTATATTTTTAATCCATTAAATATGCAAATTTTATGTTTTTAATCCATGAAATATGCAACTTTTTTTGATTTCAAGATAGGTAGGGGGGAGGCTCCCCCCCCCATCCCCCCATAGCTACGGCCCTGAGCGGAGGACATCGTTGGGGGGCAACTAAAAAAAATTCACTAACAATACTAAATTTTCCAAATATAAAATAATTAGGTTAGTTAAAAAACATATGACTTAAATCAGGGCAAGAAACCGTGTTGCCTAGTGCAATTTATTTATAAATTTATTTGTATTTTTATTATTCTTAAAATCACGGACGGGTTCACCTACATCTACACTTTGTTTAATGATGTGTCATAATTTTATGGATAATGTTTTATTTAGAGTTAGTTGGGGTTAATCATTAAGAATATGTAATAAAATCAAGTCTAAATTAATAAATAAATTTCGTAGATAAGGGCCCCTTATTATAGGGCAATCCATAGATCTATAATACGTGGCTCTAAATTTTAAAAATTTAACACCCCCTTTTGTATTTATTTTTTTTACATTTTCTTATAGGAAAGCCGTTTGGAGTCAATGACCAGTATTTGCGGGCTGAGCTGAAAGGTCCTATCTATATAAGTTTAACATAAACAGATAGGACCTTTCAGCTTAGTAAGGCAGAGTAGATCTTGTATACTTACATGTATAGCACGTACTTTTAAGTATCTAGGTACTTGTGAATTCCGTTGATATACCTATTGGTATCAGTACATAATAAAGAATTATTTAAGACTGACCTTCAAACAAAAACGATTACTTTTTGTGACAACTAGCATGATAAAAAAAATCAAAATAATAGTACCTATATTGTTTTACTAAGAGGAAAAGTGAAGCTTTTGTTTACTAGTCTGTAGAATTTACGGACGACGCGAAGCGGAGTCCGGAAACTACAGACGAGTAAAAAAAACACTTTTCCTCCGAGTGAAACATACTATTTTTTCTTCTAGCATCCTATATATTTTTTTTGAATAATAATTTTTGAATTTAAATTATTCAGTAATAAAGTATGTTTTTTTTTTATTAAAATAGGCCAATAAAACCCTTTTGAAATAAACAAACCTTCCTTAGCTCATTTTAATTTTTTTATGTAGGCTAAATCGTACACTTTTCGCGATTTCGATGGTAACTTGTCTAATGTAGCCTTTGCAATTTCGAAGAGATTTGTAGGTGTATAAACCATATATTCTTCAATCATTTTTAATCAATGTCACACAAGGTTTTTGCACAGAATCTCGAATCAACCACCTGTATACATAATAAACAAACAAGTTTGAAGTATGGCTGTCATCAAAGTCAAAGAGTGCTGCCGCCAGTGGTGGTTTTACTTACTAACTTTTTTTACGGCGTACAACAATGAACTCATTTTTTTACTGTAAAAAAATAGATCACTTCTAACTAGTGTGTTCAGTTATAAAATATGAACATTTTAGTACGCTTGAAGAAAAAAATCTTTATATACCTATTTTGATTTATCAAGTGACCAGTATTTGCGGGCTAAGCTGAAAGGTCCTATCTATATAAGTTTAACATAAAGAGATAGGACCTTTCAGCTTAGTAAGGCAGAGTAGATCTTGTATACTTACATGTATAGCTCGTACTTTTAAGAATCTAGGTACTTGTGAATTCCATTGATATACCTATTGGTATCAGTACATAATAAAGAATTATTAAAGACTGACCTTCAAACAAAAACGATTACTTTTTGTGACAACTAGCATGATAAAAAAAATCAAAATAATAGTATATTGTTTTACTAAGAGGAAAAGTGAAGCTTTTTTTTACTAGTCTATAGAATTTACGGACGACGCGAAGCGGTCCAGAAACTACAGACGACTAAAAAAAGGACTTTTCCAATGAGTGAAACATACTATTTTTTCTTCAAGCATCCTATATATATTTTTTTGGATAATTATTTTTGAATTTAATTTATTCAGTAATAAAGTATGTTTTTTTTTATTAAAATAGGCCAATAAAACCCTTTCGAAATAAACTTAAACCTTCCTTAGCTCATTTTAATTTTTTTTCGTATGCTAAATCATACACTTTTAGATATTTCGATGGTAACTTGTCTAATGTAGCATTTGCAATTTCAGAGAGATTTGTAGGTGTATAAACCATATATTCTTCAATCATTTTTAATCAGTTTTACACAAGGTTTTTGCACAGAATCTCGAATCAACCACCTGTTTACGTAATAAACAAATAAGTTTGAAGTATGGCTGTCATCAAAGTCAAAGAGTGGTGGTTTGAACTTTTTTTACGACGTACAACAATAAACTCATTTTTTTACTGTAAAAAAATAGATCACTTCTAACTAGTATGTTCAGATATAAAATATAAATTTTAGTACGCTTGAAGAAAAAAATCTTTATATACCTATTTTGTTTATATTTGAAACGTTTTTGTTTTTTGCAATATTTTTTGATCGTTTTTTTTTATTTTTTTTGTTAAAAAATTTTATAGGGGTAAACCTTGTTTTGTAGTAGTATTTTTCATTTTACGCAACAAATAATAGTTCTTAATCGAGGAAATAGTGATTTAAAAAAAGAAAAATAATTTTATAATTTACTATTCTATAAATTTATGGCACGCTATATGGTGCTCTATAAATTTTAACAATTGAATAATATCGCTTAAATCATTAAATTGTTTTGAAAAATTGGTCCATTAAATTAAATTTACAACTAAATTAACTTGTGCTAGAATACAATTATTATCACTCAAAAAAATTAAATAACACAAGGGCCTTTGTGCCCCGGGGCAAATATGAGCAATTAATAATAATAATAATAATAATAATAATAATTATTATTATTATTATTATTATTGGCAGGAAGACCTCGGTCGTTAGCCTGTTGGATTTACAATAAATATTAGTATTATTATTATTTATTATTATTGTCAAACAAAAAAATTTACAAGTAATTTACAAGTACTTTACAAGTATAAGGTGCAATAAATATGCTAGAAACACAGAAATGTATAAACATTTGTACGTGCTAAGTAAAAAAAATACATAATAATATTAGAATACTTAAACCAAAACTTATGAAATATAATAATATACAATAACTTGGTGGTAAAGCTGAAAATGCAATACAGTAAAATTGTTGAAAATAGAAAAAAATTTTGAATTTTTTTGAAAAACTTGCCCCCGAAATCATATTTTCAATAATTTAAAATAAATAAATTTTAAAAAACAATAATAAAAAATAATAATAATAATAATAATAACTAGAATATAAATAGAATAAAATAAATTACACAAACAAATAGAAAAAAAACAGAAAAAGACGAACAAAAAATCTATCTTTATGGAGGACATGTACTCTGGTTAAAATAATTGTATAATTAAAATTACATAAAAGGACAAGCTAGTTAAAATGTATGTATAGATAAAATAGGTACCCTTGCGACTTTACAATCAAGCTGAAAAAACTCTGGAAACATTCTAATAAAATTTTGTAATCATGCTGTTACCAGAGTATTTCCAGAGTGTATTTGTGCCCTTTATCCATAACGTTCCCAGAGTAAAATCAGAGCGTTTTCAGAGTGTTTTCGTTTGGACTTTTTTTTTTTTTTTTTGAAAAAAAAAAAAAAGTCCAAACGAAAACACTCTGAAAACGCTCTGATTTAAAAAAAAAAGTCCAAACCCACTTTGGATCTACTGTGAATCAAGCCTGGAACCACTCTGATTCAACTCTGACAAAATGGCACAAAACCACTCTGGAAACACGTTGGCAGCAGAATGTTTTCACTCTGACTCTGTTTCCAGAGTGTTTCCAGAGTAAGTTGAAGGTCGCAAGGGTATATAAAAAGACAAGCACTGGTTAAAATTTTAGTAAAAAAAAAAAAACATATATGTAAAAGACAAGCACAGATGTATGTACAAATAACATATATGCAAAAGAACAAGGACTGGTTAGAACAAAAATAGAAAAATATATTAATGACAAACACTAGTTAAAACCATATATGGATACTATGTAACCATCTATGGATATTATGTAATATTCCATCAATCTATTTTTCCCATCATCATACAAAGTAATATTGGTAGACAGGAAAGTTTCGAGCTACTGGCCCTCATCAGTACTAAGAGGTACAGAATTTCCAGTAAGGTAGACTTTTTCTAATCTGACTTATACGCTCTTGTATGAGTATCTGTCTTCTTTATTTTACTTTCCCCGAGTAAAGTTTTGCGTAGGTAAAAAAATTTAAATTTTTTTTCACGTTTCTTAAAATTAAATATCAAAAAAGGTAAAAAAAAATCGGTCTGCTGTTTGTCCAGGAAAGTTGTGACCACAACTCAAGAACGCGTTGAGCTAAAGAATTTGGACAATAGGTTGATTATCCAAAGTTATATGCCGGGATTGATTTTGTAAAAATCAGGGAGGGGTAAGGAGGTAAAATGGGGTAGAAACATTTTTTTTTTCAAAAACATTTTTTATCTTACATTTTTTTTTTGTTTATTTTTGTTTTAATAAACCTAGACCTACAGGGAAAAGTATTATTTTGTTGGCAGCAGTATTTTTTCCAAATTTATAAATTATAATGGCAGACTAACATCTCTACTCTAAATTTCTCTACTCCCTAACATCCCTACTCCATAACATCCCTACTCCACAACAACTCTACTCTGTAACATCTCTACTCCATAACATCTCTACTCAGTAACAACTCTACTCCACACTATATGCACTTTATTAGCCACTTAATAATAAATGAGCAGTTCAAAGAACAAAGAATCTTCTTCTTCTAGATTATTTTATTTTTTTCCTAGAAAACGTTTATCTTTAAATGTAAATCTAGAACAATCATAAATGAATTATTCTAAAAGCAACAATGACCGCGTACTCTTAACATGCACTAATATGTAAGTAATTAATAAACTGAATTCATTTTTGACAGTGACTTAGCATGACAAATATTCTTTTGAGTTAAGACAAGTGGCTAATCCAGTGTCTATAGTGTGGAGTAGAGTTGTTACGGAGTAGAGATGTTATGGAGTAGAGATGTTACGGAGTAGAGTTGTTGTGGAGTAGGGATGTTATGGAGTAGGGATGTTAGGGAGTAGAGAAATTTAGAGTAGAGATGTTAGTCTGCCATTATAATAGGTAATTACCTCGGTAATTACCATAAATTACAATAAATTTTGACAATATATGTAAATAAGGTTAAATTTACTTTCTAGAAGCAAACAAAAATATTGTAATGTTTTCCTTAGACTTGTGTAAACTTTTAAAAACACAATAAACTAGATAAGGACAGAAATTATTAATTTTAAACAAAATTATAAAAAATTTAATTTATTATTTTATCAATCTATTTTCTAATCATCGTACAGAGTTATATTGGTAGACTGACAGTTTCTGGCTACTGGGCCTCTTCAGTACCAAGAGTCAACTCTGCACGCTGATTAAGAAAACGTTTCAAGACTTTATTCTCGAAAGGAATATAGTCATTAGATTGATGTAGACTTGTGCGCCATCTATTGCTAGATGATTAAAATTAAAAATTTCTGTCCTTAGTAATTCTACGTCTAACCACACGTTAGTGTTACTATGTGCTTGAGACACACAAGTCTTCAACTTGTTATCATTCAAAGTCTCCAGATTAAAAGAGGTATGAGTAGTTGTCTACATCTAGCAATAGATGGGGCACAAGTCTTCATCAATCTAATGACTATATTCCTTTTGCGAATAAAGTCTAAAATAGTTTTCTTATCAGCATGCAGAGTTGACTCTTGGTACTGAAGAGGACCAGCAGCCCGAAACCGTCAGTCTACCAATATCACTCTGTACCATGATTAGAAAATAGATTGATGGAATAATAAACTCTCTAATAAACTAGATAAGTTTTGTATTTTTATTACACCAATTAGCAGATTACTAGTTACCAGGCAAGGAAAATAAATAGAATACCTTTTCCAATTACGGCTGAATTTTATCAACAATATCTCACCTAGACATCAAGGCAAGGTTACTTATAGGAAATAAAATCACATAAAATACTAACTTAGTAAGTGCAATATATAGCTCATCTTCGTTATTATGATACCCCGAGGACGAAGAATCTATTCGTTGGTTCATGAGCGCAGCATAAATTCAGCACTGATAAGAAGCGACCGCTAGTCCCCTGTCCCCACTCTGCAACGATGCAACGCCAGTGTATATTTGATAAAACCTAAAAAAGATGACAAAAAATGACTCATACCTTCTATGTCCCCGAGATCTGGTTATTATGCATTATAATTCATACTTCTTGCAGCTTTATAGCAGTAAAGTTCACGTTTAGTTGGTACCAAAAAAAAATTGTTCAAAAGCAAAAAAAAAATGTAACAATGTACGTTATAATCAGACCCCGGAATAAATATTACATTGGGAGTATATATCAGTACCGGGTTTAAAATTATTGGTATTTTATAATATTCTGTTAACTGAATTATTATTGCAACAAGTATACTTTAATTTATTATTCCATCAATCTATTTTCTAATCATCGTACAGAGTGATATTGGTAGACTGACAGTTTCGGGCTGCTGGCCCTCTTCAGTACCAAGAGTCAACTCTGCACGCTGATTAAGAAAACGTTTGGACTGAAGAGGGCCAGCAGCCCGAAACTGTCAGTCTACCAATATCACTCTGTACGATGATTAGAAAATAGATTGATGGAATAATAAATTAATATTTTTATAATTTTGTTTAAAATTAAAAATATCTGTCCTTACTAATTTTACGTCTAACCACCCGTTAGTGGTACTATGTGCTTGAGACACACAAGTCTTCAACTTGCTACCATTCAAAGTCTCCAGATAAGGAGAGGTATGAGTAGTTGTCTACATCTAGAAATAGATGGCGCACAAGTCTACATCAATCTAATGGCTATATTCCTTTTGCGAGTAAAGTCTAAAAACGTTTTCTTAATCAGCGTGCAGAGTTGACTCTTGGTACTGAAGAGGGCCAGCAGCACGAAACTGTCAGTCTACCAATATCACTCTGTACGATGATTAGAAAGTAGATTGATGGAATAATAAATTAATATTTTTATAATTTTGTTTAAAATTAAAAATATCTGTCCTTACTAAGTATACTTTAAATTGTTATAAAACAGCTTGTATACTTTTACAATGTTATTAAAAATATATCTGATAGTATGAACAACGATTTTATCTTTTATTTTTTAAATTTAATATTAAATATAAGGGGCTGATTAAATATTACGTAATCGTTTATATATAAGGGAACGTTCAAGAATTACGTAACCCAAATTTTGATCATTTTGGACCCCACCCCCCGTGTAACGCTATTTTCCTATACCATTAACATGAGCGTAACACTCCAAAATGTCTTCTTCTGGGAATAAAAAAAATTGAACTACAAAGTGATAAAACTGGTTTTATTAAAAAAAAAAGTCCAAACAAAAGAAGAAAAAAGAAAAAATATAACTTAAAAGATTCTTGGGGGGGGGGGGGGGTAAGTACCCCCTCTACACCCCTCATATCTACGCACCTGAGCCTAAGCAAAACTGCTTGTGTTGCACGTTTAGACTGCACAAATCCAAATTTTTAACACCTGTTGAATACGCATTTTAGGACAACAGGCTTAAGGTAAGGTATTGTTATTAAATACATTTTATACGTAACCAAACCAAAATCAATATTCAATACTTAATTTTATTTTTGATATCGATATATAATGAGGCAATTTAGTCATATAAATTATTCAGGTATTTATTTTATCGATAAAGATTAATATTTTATCAACTAATTAATTTAATTACAAGAATTTAATTTATATCATGACACTATGAAACTTGACACTTGTTACAACCACATTTCTGTGTTTGTATTTATTTTTAATTTGGGTTTTATTATACATAATTTCATTTAATTTCTTTACTTAGTTATAATTCAAAAATAATATTTTATTTTAAATTAATTGTATTTTTGTAAGTAACGCGCTGAAAACCTCCTAGCTTTTCTGCGCATGAGTTCGGGTAGGTTGCCTTCCGCAGCAGTAGAAATTTGACACTCGAGAACGATCGATGCGTGTCAATAAAAATATACTCAAATCCGCTGACGAATATACCACGCGCCGGGCATTTCGTTAGAATTTACCATATTTTACGGCTGCAAACTATAGAAATAAGTTCCATATACACATATGTATTTAAATAATTAGTAGTGTATACCTACACTGGTCAAACAAACTTTAATTCGCGTACATCAGTTTCCAATTATGTGGTGTCTCCTGTGAAGAAATGGCGGTCATGACCTGTCGTGCTGAATGCTGTAACTAAGGTAAGATTACCATATATATTATTGGAACTGTCGTTTTGTCTTTAATATTCTTTTCAATCATTAATACCTATTCGCAGTCCACTTAATTAATATCATAAAGGCGATGTTACGGAGGCAATCCCATATCACCGAATGGGACCTTTCGACGTCAAACAACAACACTATATCTGTGGCTTGGGGACGTTCAAGTATTACGTAACGCAAAATGTACCAAAATTCATACACTTCATATCTCGGTTCTCGCGTTATTCTAAGCTGTAGAGATTTCATATTTTGGCTACCCCCCTAACACACCCCCTATTAGGGAGGGTAGCCAAAATATGATATCTCTATAATTTATAATAACGCGAGAACCGGGGCATGAAGTGTATGAATTTTGGTACAATTTGCGTTACGTAATACTTGAACGTTCCCCAAGCCACAGATATAGTGTCAAGTTTCATAGTGTCATGATATAAATTAAATACTTGAACGTGCCCTTGGTTCTAAAATGGCAATGTCAAAAATTTTGAACGGATACACTAAGTCAAACATTGACCATTTTAGCAGTTTAACAGAAATGCTTATTGAAAACAACGTCGACCTTTAAGGGTGGACAAGGCCTTATCGCTTAAAGTCTACATTTATCTCACATGCTTTTTTAGGTTAAATAGATCTGTAAAAAAAATATAATAGTTCGGCAATGTAACTCAAAAAACGGAAAAAGTGACATTGGTCCTTTTAGAACCAAGTCACATATATAATTAAATACTGCATTTATTTGAATTGCGAGTATAAAACATAAAAGAATTCATTATATTATTATTACATCACTATAGGGATGTATTATAAAAAAAATATCTACCGTAAAAAAAAAAACGAGACGTACAGCAATTTTTTTTAAACTGCTTTAATTTAAACCAAGGTACAACCATTTTTTATTTTATCCGTTAAGAGTTTGCCCACCAAATTTCACTGGCTACGAATTTAGTCGCCTGTACCGGCTACCTATTCACTATTAGCTGAAAAAGTTTCAATAAAATTTAGTATTTTTTTTTTACCGAGAATCTTTTTATACCCCTTTATACCAAGGCATAAATATTTTTTATATTATCGTTTTGCATTTTTAATATTTTTACGTGTTAACATTATCTCTATTAATAATAATAAGTATATATTTTTAAACTGCATTAAATAAAAGAAAGAAGGTATCTTTTTTCCAAAGACTAAAAAATTAAAATATTAAAGCATGCCCTTTGGTTTAAAAAAAGTCCAAATACTCTACATCGATTGACCAATTGATCAAATTTCACATTTTGGAACTAAAACCCCATACGTCTAATGGGCTTATTATAAACCTCTCTTACATATAAATATTTTTTAAATTTTATTAAAAAAAGGATATGGGATAAGTAATATAAATTAAATAAAAAAGAATAATGTGAATATTTGTATTTTACACATATAAATGTAGATACACAATTTATTTCAACATCAAAATATTAATACATTTATATAAACTTACTGTCACAGTAAGAACACATTACACAGAAATTTAAAAATATCAATAATATATTATTTTTATAACTATCATGAAATCTAAGATCCTACTACAAATCAACATTTCTATATCACATTTTCTTTCACATTTTCAGCACCATATTGTATTTTTCTCTATATTTCTGAGCATCATTCCTAGGCGGCTTATTATTTATACATTTATCTTGACGTTACATACTAAATTTTAAAATAATATTAAATTCATGTCAAAAGATAATATGTATTTCAATTTTACATATTTTTGAAAATTGAGGAAATATAATTTAAAAAGCTTACATCAACACAAAGGTCCGTAGGGGCCAGGTTTTGAGGGCTTAGAACCCCGCTTTGAGTTTAGCTATCTCAAATAACTAAGCTAAATGTAGTAATTAAAAAAAATGAAGGCTAGTCAATTGATTTAGCACAATCCACTGCTTGTAGTCAACAGCATTTTTGTTTTGTTTTAGTAGATAATGTAATCAAAATAAATAGTATAAATATTCGCCAATCATATTCCATATAAAAATGCAGAAAAAAGAATACACTGAATGTATTTAATTTATTATAATACAAATTAATTATAAATTAATTAAGACACAAAAAGGCGTTTTAGTCCAGGAAAACTGCTATTTAACATTAATCGTGATTAATTATTTTTACATAATTAAAATAATTTTAAGTATCTACTTCAAAACTCGAACTTCTGTAAAGGATAAAGGTGCAAACTTAACGGTATTCTAAATAACATTGTGACGTGCTTGTTTGTTCTTTTTTCATCTAAATATAATAAAAATTAGGCTTAAATTCAATTCTACAAAAAAGGGGGTTTCAGTAATTTAGGCTCAAGTTTTGCAATGATATAATGATTTCAGTATTTTATTATTTATCCATATTTTTGAGGTTTTCTTTAAAAATGAATAGTGTTGATGTTGATTCAATGCCAAAAATAAAAAAAGTATATGTCACAATTAATGCATGTTTCAGCCAAAATACATAACCTGGACTATTTAACATTTTCATACAATATTCTTACAATTTCAATTCAATTTAGTGCTTTCTTTCCAAATATACAATATCATGAATTAATAATTTTTATATACTTATTTTTGAAACAATAAAATAGAGTAAATATAGTCATAAAACAGTAAAATATAAGTATTTTGTTTTTTGTTTTTGTAATTCTATTAAAATTATTTTATATACCCGTTTACTGCAAACAATTAAAGTTTATAATTTTTAATTTAATTTATAAATTATAATTTACACAAAATTGCATAATTTATATTTTTTTCAATTAAATAGATACGAGTAACTGCTGGCTTAAATATTTATGAATTTGAGAATGCATCATTCAAAATTTTTGTTCTTTTAAAATTGTAATTTTATTATGTAATCGTAATTGTATTTCAATTTCAATTAAAAAACAAACGTTTTTCTAAGAAACACTGTTGTTTTTGTTTTAACGTTTTTATGATTAACATTTATAGGTTTGCCTTAAAACTTACTATAAAATATATTCTAGTGGAATCTGAAAACGGAATAATTAAAATCTAGTCTCAATTATATACAGAGCGGTCCAAAAGTCGCCCTCCCCCTCTTAACTTTTGAACCAGTTGAGATATCGACTTCAAATTTGGAACTTTTAAATAAGATAACTTAAACGATCTTTTAGCATATATTTAATACTTTCTTTTTCTCTTTAAATGTGGGCAGGGGGCATGGGGGCACATTTTTTTAAATGGAAAGGGGGTCGTGTAATAGATCATTTTAAAGCTTATAAAATTTTCCATTTAACTCCATATTTTTAAATTAAAAAAAAAATTGGGTTTAAAATGGGGTATTAATGTCAAAATTTCTCTAAAAAAAACAAATAATTTTTTAAAAATGCCTAATTTCATCATAAAAAATGTTAATTATACTTTTAAACTAATTTTAGTTGACATAAATAAAAATTTATAAAAAAAACTTAAAAAATCTAATGTTTTAGCACAAAAGATTGAAAAATCAAAACCTTAAAAAACATTTTTAAAAAATTTAAAAATGTTAGTTTAAATAGAGAATTTTATAAGCTTTAAAATGATGTATCACATGACCCCCTTTTCATTTAAAAAAATGTCCCCCCATGCCCCCCTACCCACATTTTAAGAGCTGAAAATATCAAATATATGCTAAAAGATAGTTTAAGATGTCTTATTTAAGAGTTCTAAATTTGAAGTCGATATCTCAACCCGTTCAAAAGTTAAAAGGGGGAGGGTTGACTTTTGGACCACACTGTATATATACCTATATATTTATTGTAACTAAAGGAGCAAAATATTTTATCTTGTTTTTTGGGGATCAAATATAAATTTAATTTTTTTTTTTAGAATAATCCTTACCGTTTACTCTCTGTACTGTTTGCATAAACGTTTTAAAAGGTACTAAAAACATCATTTTGTGTTTTTTATTTAAGTAAGTAATCTATAGAAGTCTTACAGTAGGACAAGAAAACAGAACAACAAAGAAGCCCAGTGAAAAAATTACACAGGTAGGTACACAAAAAAAAAACTTCTGTCCCAGATATGCGACACATACAATCTCATGTATTTTTGGCCGCTGAACACGAAATAAACTCATAAAACTGGCGGATTTCTTTTTTGCGTGCCTGTGTTATTTTTAATTGGAAGATATAAAGTGGATCAATACATTTTTTTAATTTTAGTTTGGGTCAAACAGGTTGACTGTAGTAATAGTAGTAGATCATTTAAAACATTGTAATTAACTTTTTGTTTCCATTTTAGTTTTAAAACTGTCGTTCTTGTAGGTAAAAGTGCTTAAAAAACTGTTTTTAGTCCCTGGTATAAAATGTTAAAACCTGAAAGTTAAACAATAATATTACACGCTAACACATAGAAGAGTATAATTTTGAAACACGACATCTAGCACTGTTACAGATTATAGATTTAAGTCTATGCCCCTCCTATGTTTTATTTATTTTTTTTTCATACAATTCTTAACAAAATTTTCACGGTTCAGAAGAAAGATCGAATAGCAAAAAAATTAAATTTACCTTTCCTTTATTCCTTCATTTTGCAAACAATATACAGAGCGGTCCAAAAGTCACCCCCCCCCTCTTAACTTTTGAACCAGTTGAGATATCGACTTCAAATTTGGAACTTTTAAATAAGACAACTTAAACTATCTTTTAGCATATATTTAATACTTTCAGCTCTTAAAATGTGGGCAGGGGGGCATGGGGGCACATTTTTTTAAGTGGAAAGGGGGTAGTGTAATACATAATTTTAAAGCTTATAAAATTCTCCATTTAACACCATTTTTTAAATTAAAAAAAAAATTGGTTTTAAAATGGGGAAAATGGGTATTAATGTCAAAATTCCTCTAAAAAAACAAATAATGTTTTAAAAATGCCTAATTTCATCATAAAAAATGTTAATTATACTTTTAAACTAATTTTAGTTGACATAAATAAAAAATTATAAAAAAAACTTAAAAAATCAAATGTTTTAGCACGAAAAATTTAAAAATCAAAACCTTAAAAAACATTTTTAAAAAAATTAAAAATGTTAGTTTAAATAGAGAATTTTATAAGCTTTAAAATGATGTATCACACAACCCCCCTTTCCATTTAAAAAAATGTCCCCCATGCCCCCCTGTCCACATTTTAAGAGCTGAAAATATAAAATATATGCTAAAAGATAGTTTAAGTTGTCTTATTTAAGAGTTCTAAATTTGAAGTCGATATCAACTCGTTCCAAAGTTAAAAGGGGGGGCGGGTGACTTTTGGACCTTTAAAATATAACATTTTTGAAAAGCGATTTTTTTTATGTCACCCCAATTACACAAAAAAATAGACAAAACCGTGCTTGAATAGTATTTTTCTACGACACGATTTACAGAGTAAGAAAGTGTCATATTTCATACGCTTGAGAATGGTATATTACATAACTAGTGTACAAAATACACTTTCCAACGAGTTATGTACACTATTTTTCCTACGACCCAGAAAAAATATAAAGTTTCTTAATTTAATATTTTCTAATTTTTATTACTTATTCAAAGAATTTTTGAGAAAAGCATAGCATACAAAGCAAAAAATAGCATTCAAATTTATGTATGTTAAACAGGAAATATGATTTTCTTTTACTTTTAGTTTTCTTGGTTTTTAAATTTAATACAATATTATACAATACAATACCTAGCTGTTTAATGGGTTGCCTATGACGCAAGCCTCTTGTATAAATCAATGCAAGACAGTTTGCTAATTTAATTAGATTTCTCTAGATATGTTCTCATGTAAAACAGTAAAATTGTACTGATTTACGATTTCATAAGAAAAAGACCGTGTATTTTGATGTTTTTTATAAAATGTAAGGTAACTAAATCAAATATTAAGTAATGTTTATAAAATCTAGATATAAATAAAACATCCCAAGTTATATCTAGTACGGTTATAACTATAGTTTCTATTTTTGACATGAAAAGCAGAAATATTTGGATTGAAAAACATAAAAGTTATTATAAAATTCTGTGATTAAAGGGGGAAAATGGAATATAAAACGAGGTGAGCTAAATTCGTAGAATCTACAATGTAAATTCAGGCAAACCTACATACGTGAAATTAGGTAAACCTACATACTTTAATATCAAACTAGGGCGATATAAAAATATCCATCTAGTGTGATATAAGGCTTTTTTTGAAGAACAAAAGAGTGTGTTAAATGTCATTATCATAAGGGATCGTAGAAAAATAATATACACAGCGTGTCAAGAGTCTTTAACTTTTGAACAGCTTAAGATATCAACTTAAAATTTGGAACAACTAAATAACCCAAATAATTTTTTGGTGTATATATGGTATGCTAGGGAGGCACGATGGAGACAAGGGGCAAGGGGAGACTTTTTTTAATGTAGAGTCCAAACCTAGCACTAGGATATTTAAAGGCAATACTGAAACAATAAGATTTTTATAATAGCTTCCACATTTTTTAAAAATTTCATCACTTTATAATCAAATGTTAAGCCTAAAAATATAAAACTGTCAAACTGACAATAAAAAATTCTTAGTATTATTTTTAGTATTTTGGCGTACCAGTGTTGTCAGACCCTAGTGGGCCATATCAAAGCCAACTAGATGGTCCAGTAGCGCGGCCTGAAAGTGAAGGGCGCCTTGGTCGAAAACGAATTTCATATATATTATTTATTTTATATATAATACTATTTTATCTAGGTTTGGACTTTTATAATTACACTGACCTATGTAATGGAAAAAAGTAGTGTTGAAATGGAAAAACAAAAGCATTCAGGTTTTATAATATCTTTATAAAGCACTAGTGTTGTAATATGAACATTAATAAACCCAAATTTGTGCTTAGAACGTAGATTTATCTAAAATTTAAATTTTATTATTCCTCTGAAAATCATAAATATGGTGAATTTAAAATGAAGGGCTTTGGGGTGGTAAAAAGATGAATTAAAAAAAATACAAATTATTTTTCATATTTTTAAGGCCATATTAAAACTACACTTGATATCAATTTAAAAACAAATCTGTATTTATAATAAAAAGTACCAACTATTAAATGTATATTTCAGAAATATGTGACAAAAAAATCATTTTTCGAAAATTTTAAATTTAAGGATTTGTTTTTTTGCTATCTGACTCTTTTTAACCGTGTCATGTTTTTTTTTTCATACAATTCTTAACATAATGTTCTTCCTTTTCTAAAAACATTAGCTTCTCGATTTGTTAAAATAAAAATATTTACAATAAGAATACTCTTAAAATCTATTCACACTTATTAGGAACATTTATTTTTAATATTTAATTTACATTTCATGTAAATAATTTGTACACTGTAAAAAATGAACATAAAATTATGTGGATACTATAATATCTTCGCTTACAGGTAGATGTGTAATTTTATAGGTCCAACTATATCCAACCACTGTGTGGATTTATGGATTTTAAATCTAAAGAGTTTTATTATGGTATATCACTCCCTGAATATTATAAGACCATGTAAAATAATCTTTGGGATGTTTTTTCAGAAAATTAATTTTGTTTCTTATTTTTTTCAGCGTATTTTTAATTTTTATTACGGATATTGAGTTTATTTTTCTAAGCAATTTTGCAAAATATATTTTTTAAATTGTTATTTGATGGCAAAACTTATTTTTTAAACAAATTTGCCATTATAACCTGTTGAAATATATCTCCTGCAGACTTGATTAAAAAATGCAATTTTTTAACTTTGATTTTAATTTCTTAAAGCGAAATGAAAATTAAAAAATTACATTATGTAAACTTAATCAGAAAAAAAAGCCCTTTCGATATTCGTAATAAAAATTAAACATAGGTACGCTGAAAAAAAAATTAAAAACAAATGAATATCGATTTTCTCGAAATGATTATTTTCGTTTTGGTCTTAAAATACTCAGTGGTTGTCTCTGAAACATTATCTGAAAAAAATCGGAGGTGACAGAGCTTTTGATTCAAAACCACACCGTGCAACATCTTTGTTTTTCCAAAAAATGCAGGATTTTCACGACTTTTACAGTCCTCTTTAACTTTAAACGATATTTTTCTTCAAGCGTACTAAAATGTTTATATTTTATAACTGAACACACTAGTTAGAAGTAATCTATTTTTTACAGTAAGAAAATGAGTTCATTGTTGTACGCCGTAAAAAAAAGTTAGTTAGCAAAACCACCACTGGCGGCAGCACTCTTTGACTTTAAAGACAGCCATACTTCAAACTTGTTTGTTTATTATGTAAACAGGTGGTTGACTCGAGATTCTGTGCAAAAACCTTGTGTGAAATTGATTAAAAATGATTGAAGAAGAATATATGGTTTATACACCTACAAATCTCTCCGAAATTGCAAATGCTACATTGGACAAGTTACCATCGAAATCGCGAAAAGTGTACGATTTAGCCTACGAAAAAAATTTAAAATAAGCTAAGGAAGGTTTAGGTTTATTTCGAAAGGGTTTAATTGGCCTATTTTAATAAAAAACATACTTTATTACTGAATAAATTAAATTAAAAAATTAATATTAAAAAAATATATATAGGATGCTTGAAGAAAAAATAGCATGTTTCACTCAGAGGAAAAATATACTATTTATCTACATAATTAGGTAACTTTGCATTTATTTTTTACAGTGCGATTAACAAAATCATTTTATTTCTATGGTTTTTTTTATGGAAGGACTGTATTTGCTTTAGGACAGTGTATTGCTTTATGAAGTTATGCATTTTTAAGTACACTCTGTAAAATTGGGGTACAGTTTCTACAACTTAATGGTAAAATACATGATTGTTATTAAAAATAAATAGTTCATTACGTTAATAAACTTTTTTTTGGAAGAAAATAATATTTAATTATATTATTTAATTATAATAATATACCGGGTGTTTTTTTTAACCTGAAACTTTCAAATACTGTCGAATACTATGCATTTTAGAAAAAAAAAATATCGGACAAAATTTGTTTATTTTAATTGTGGAAACAAAATGGAGTATTTATTTTTTAAGGGTATTTACGTTTTCAAGGTCATTTCAAGGTTAACTTTGTTTTTTTAAGTACAAACATATATTTTTTTACTGTTATTTAATTCCCCTCAAAAGTCAATTCCTATGTATTTTGAATCCAAATCTGAGGTCGAAATTTAAAAGTTAGCTCCCATTTTTACCATAACCTCAAAAAACATATCATATCATTGCGAAAAGTATGTTTGTCCGATATTTTTTTTTTCTAAAATGCATAGTATTCGAGATATTTGAAAGTTTCAGGTTAAAAAAAACACCCGGTATAATTTTTCTTAAATAATTTTAATTTTGTCTTGTATTTTAATGTTTTAATGCTTACGCATGCATGCGCCTTCGCCAAAATTGTAAAAAAACACAATAATATAATGTATTGCATTTTTTTATATTTAAAGTTATTTTTACTTTTTTTACTACCCAGGTAGCAAGGGATGTTATATTACAAGAAATTAACATCACTTTTGGGTGTATTTTTAAACTAAATCATAACATCACATAATATTGAAAAATAACATGTATTTAACATCACATTTGCAACGTAACACGTGTGACGTGACAACCATGTTATTAAATAACAAATATTTAGCAACGCTGTGAATATATCGCATGTCACATATTAACGTGGCTTTCACGTAAATGTCATGTTATTTTGCTTCTCACCGACGTTCGAAGAAAAAAAATCGATATAAGATGATGTTGATAGAGTAAATTATTATAAGGAAATTGTATACACATTATACGATTTCCAATGGATAGGGGGCTCTGCCGGGCTTCTCAAGACCACGGACACGGATTAAAGGATATATTCTCCGCTTAATCTGCAATTTCGTATTTAGAATCTATCTGTTTCAATCTGTGATTGTTTCAATTACTGATTGATTTTAAATCCGATTTTTTTATAGGGTTATAGCGTTTTTAATGGTTTTAATTTAGAAAAAGCTAATATCCTAAAATATTATTTAAATATTAAAGTAACGGCATCCATAAGATATTAGATATAACAGGAATGTGGATTTATGATGTCACAAACACGTTATTTTCGGGATGTCATTGTGTGATGTTATTAGGGGCGGACTTAGGACATCCCAAAAATGCTACATTCTTGTTAAATGAGACTACAATCTTAACATCATATGTCACATATTAACGTGACTTTCACGTGAATTTCATGTTATTTTGCTACCTGGGTATCTAATCAAGTTATTCATTTTTTGATGTATTTGCCCGCTTTGAGTTAACAAAATAGTAAAAAATAAAAAAACAATATTTACATAATATGTAAATATTGTTTTTTAAATTTTTTATGATATTATCATACCGTTTGACGGATCAAAACTACTCAAGTGATGATAACATCCGACATATTTAAAATGTAAAGAAAATAGTATATAAAATAATTAAAAAAAGGCTTATAATCGACTTCACGTTAATTTTATTATTGAAAACAATTAGTGTGACCGCGGTTTCGCTATAATAGATATAGCATCTACGGACTTAAATACATATAATGGGACATCTTTAACATTCTGGTCATAAATAACACTAAGGACATTACACAATTAATAAATTAGGTTACAGATTAAAAATATGCATTTTCAGTGGCATGAATTAGGTTATGTTTACCGATTGGGCAAGGTAAACATAACCTAATTCATGCCACTGAAAATGCATATTTTTAATCTGTAACCTAATTTATTAATTGTGTAATGTCCTTAGTGTTATTTATGACCAGAATGTTAAAGATGTCCCATTATATGTATTTAAGTCCGTAGATGCTATATCTATTATAGCGAAACCGCGGTCACACTAATTGTTTTCAATAATAAAATTAACGTGAAGTCGATTATAAGCCTTTTTTTAATTATTTTATAATAAACCACTTCACTATAAGAAGTTCAGACGTTCAGAACCATGAATGAATTTTCAAACTGGAAAATAGTATATTTAATGACCGTATAATAATTGCTATTAATCAAGGAGGGTGAATTTTGGGACACGAGCCGAAAGGCGAATGACCTAATCACCCCAATGATTAATAGCTATTATACGCGAGTAGAATTCTATACTTTATCCACAGTCGTTTTAAATTTTAAATGCTTTATTTTTACGGACCCGTGATTAATAGGCCTATTAATCACGACCGTGGATAATAGTATATTATTCAGTGAGTGTATAATATTTGCTATTAATCGATGAGGGTGAATTTTGGGACACGAGCCGATAGGCGAATGGCTTAATCACCCGAATGATTGATAGCTATTATACACGAGTAGAATACTATACTTTACCCACGGCTGTTTTGAAGTTTAAACGGTTTATTTTTACAGACCCGTGATTAATAGGCCTATAAATCACGGCCGTGGATAAAATGAGTTATTAATCACGGCCGTGGATAAAATGAGTTATTAATCACGGCCGTGGATAAAATGAGTTATTAATCACGGCCGTGGATAAAATGAGTTAATATTTTTTTACAAATAACTCTTTTTACTATGCTTGTACCATTAAGTAGCAGATACTGATCCTGATATTAGATTCTATAGAAAAACTATGGTTTATTATATTTGGCTTATTGTAATTATTGGTTTAATCATTAAAATAGAAAAATAAAATAAAAATGCACTAAAAATACATTTCATTCATAATGAAATAATATTAAAGGCACATTTATTACTAATTACTTATTAGAAATAATTTATTTGTATTAAAAATTGTCCCAAAGCCTTGCGCTTTAAAATATATGTATAAATATATGTATAAATATAATAAAAATAATAAATGTTTAACATCAGTTTGGAGGAAATTGTTTAAGGTACTTAAATCTGATTGTATTGAGCAACGGAGACTCCGTTCCGGAGTATGTTAATCTTTCTTCAATTATATTATATTAATGGTGAAAACAATAATATACAAACAAAATGGATAATAATAAATCATCAGTTAAGTGCTATTTATTATATTTAAAAGGAAAAATACTAAAAAAATCATTGGAACATCAGTTAAAAATGAGTTAAATCTCTCTAAAAAGTTGGTTATTGAAAGTTTTAGAAAAATTAGAAATTATTTTAATAAACAAATTTAATGTTCAGTTTATTAGTAAAGACTTGGTTCGACCAATTTGGTGTTGTGCTAAAGTTGAAAATACTAGCAAACCTTTTAAAGAAAAGCTATTATAAAATAAAAATATTATATTTGGAGCAAAAAAAAATTGCCACAGAATAAGAAATTTAGCACCGACTCCGCTGGCCCCGATTGGAGACAACCTGTTTCACATTAAACTTAGCCAGTATTGTCGGGTTTATAGTTGAGTAAACATCGCTAGGCAGGTATACGAATAAAGGTACGTTAAACGCAAAAGTGCACGCAGTTCAGATTTTTTTTTTGGTTTTTTGAGTTTTTGTGACCATGCAAATAATTAAAAAAAAAGTGTTGGCACACGAGAAAACCTAAAAATTTTGTATCGGCGTCGGCAAACTTAAAGAATCAAGCCAAAAATATTGGACCAAAAATATATTATATTAAAGAAAGACTTTATTGTAATAATAACAGTTAACAACATGTTTATGTAAAATGTAAAAACTTTACAGTAAAAATGTAAATATATAAAAATAACTATTTGTATTTGTGGCAGGCTAAAATTCGATGTTAAACATTTAGTTAAATATAAACTAGACACATATAACTAAGGTCCAGTCCAAGTTAACAGTTAAAATTTTATTTACAGTAAATATATGCTTGTAAAAAATGAAAAATATACATTTTTATAAATATTTATATTGTTCCTTACTCATATTTGAGTTAAATTTATAACAGGAGAGGATCAAATGCTCTAAAAATTTTAACAAATTTTTAATGGGGTTTAGCTTATTAAAAATGCGAATTTTAAAATTACTTATATATAAATTCTCAACCTTTTTAGGGAACCTCTCCTGTTAATTGTCTTGTATTTTTTTATATCGTATTCAAAATAACTGTGGGTAAAAAAGCACATCTACTAATGCCTTGTGGATACTTTTATTACCCACAGTCAGAACTACAAGTTGCTTTTAGTTTAAAATTTTAGTTTGTTCTTTCTTTGTACACTGGTATGTATTCTTAAAAATTGTATAATAACTTATTTGTATAAAATATAAATAAATGCCTATAAAATTCACATAAAATTAAACTAAAATTAAACTATAGTTTATAATAAATAATTGCCCGAGCATTACATTTCATGTCATGCTAAAAAAATCTGTATGATATAAATGTTTAAAACTAAATCATGAAACATTTTAAACTCAGTTTTAACAACAAAACTGTAAACAAATTAGATCGTTTGAATATCTACCAACATTTTCATTTGGTTATATATTATATATTTTTTAAAGAAATCCATTAGTGAACATAATTAATTATGACACTTTGTTCTGTATCTCCTTGTTTAAAAATATTTTTTTTTCACTACTAGCTTTAGAACATACCATTATTTATCATGTTTTTAGACTGTCAAATCAATTTTCTTCACCTATAGCAATAATATTTTTTATTCTCCTTTAGTAGGAGTACATTTTATAAACAATTGATTTCTGTCAATTTACATGTTTCAGTTCTTTGTGCAATTTTTACTAATTCAACCCAAGATAAATAGCTTTAAATAACTTTTTATTTATTGAATATAATTAATTATAATTATTACCAATTAATACAATCAATAATTAGCTTAATATTATGAAAAAAAAATAAAAAATAAACTAATTTTTTAAACGTCAGTTCAAAGTATTTATTTGAGCAAATGTTATTGATCAAGGCTACTTGATTTTTATGAAAATTCCAAGAAATATAATTTCTGTTAATAATTTACTTTATTATTTGAATAAAAATAGTTAAATAGTGCTAGTAGTGAAAAAACTAATATATAAACTACGGTAGAGAAGACTATTATAGCCTCGCACTCTTAAATCCCTCGGTTATAAAAAATGTCTTCTCTACCTTGGTATATAATTACTATTAAAATCTGCTATCAATATACATAAACAAAGTTTTTTTGATCTGGCATGATCATAATTGTAAAACTGGACCTTCTAGTAATACCAGAATCTAATATACCACAATTTAGTATACTAGGATCTAGTATTATTCTAATATACACACTTATTTTTGTTAATAATTGAGGTACATCGATTTGGCACAAGACAATATATTATATATTATAATTTATAATAAATAACTATGAGTAAATATATATTATATCGATGTATGAAATGTTTATGGCCCATTTACAAACCCTGACACAATAAAGTTTTAAGAATATTGTAAGAATTTCCTAAGAATATTCTTTTATTCTCAGAGCGTTCTAAGAATATTTTTAGAACAAAATGTGCTATTGGGGATTATATATTATTTATGGGTAATAAAGTAGATCAAAATTAAAACAAATTAAAAGATTTAAACCTAATTACAAAAGAAAATCTTGAAAATATTTATTAAAATTAGAAAATAGAATAGAAATATAGAAAAAATCTGGAAAAATCCGGAAATCCGGAAAAATCCACGAAGATCAGGAAAACCCAATTTAACAGTAATGAGGAATATTGATCCAAGATATAGAAATATTCTTTTTGTTTTTTAAAAAATAACGTTATTTATAATAAAAATTTTGTTAAAGATATTTCTTTGCTTTTAAAATGTTGTTTTTAAGATTTAAATATATAAAACCTCCAAGAAAAGTAGAATTCTAAAGGTATATAAAAGTAAAAGTTCGAAATATGCTTTTTAGGAGGAAGGATCTTGGTTATAACCATGATCCTTTGCTTTTTTTGTTACTTAGACCTCCTTAGGGTTATTATAAAATAAAGCCATTTTAAATTTATTCGTTGACTATTCAAAATTTATAATTTTTAATATTCTATAGTAATTGGGGTTAGATCCAAAAACTATTTTAAATTTGTTCTACTTCATTATGATGGTAGTTTATGCGTTGAACTCCAAAAATGTTTTTTCATCAACAACTTCACTGACTAGAGAAATTTGTCAATGCCACATGTTTTTCCTTTTGTTTAGTTTATTTATAAATAATTCTACAGAACAGCATTTCAAATAAAGAATATATTTCTTATTAAAATCAATAATTGTGCAATATTTATAGTACTTACATAGTATTTTTATATATTTTTTCTTCTTTATTTGAAATTAGTTCAGTTATTGCTTTTGTTTTGGTAACTCACTATTTTTCTTTATTCTGTGTGTAAAAACATAAATAAATGTTACATTAAATATCACAAAAAAGTTTATTCACAGCCAAATAAACATTAAATCGATGCGTCTTTTGGGCTGATTTTTAAGGACGGTACTGAAAAAATTTTCTTAAATTTTTATATAGTTTACTCCATGATTGACTATTTAGAACGAGAAAAATATAGCATAGGAAAACGAATAAAATTTTAGAATTAAATCCAATTTAATCCCATTTTAAAAAGCTATGCATATCGTTGTGTTACCTTAACTACCTCGTATCTCCAAAAATTCGATTTTCGGTTTTTTGCACTAATCAATTCTGTACATGATTAGTAATGACCTAAACAAAGTTCTAATTTAAAATTCCAATTGGTTTATAAGTTATGTGGAACTAATTACCTCGTATCTCCTTTACTACTTAAAATAAATAACTGTAACTACCTCGTATCTCCAATATTAGGTCTAGCAAATAAGGAATTTCCCGTAGGTGAAAATATCTAAGAAGATAAAACTTTGCATACTTATGTATTTGGATGCGGAAAATATATTGGTGAAGTAAAAAAAGACCTACCACCCCTCCATTTCACCCCCAGTGGTGAAAAATATCCCTTTTATCGTTTTTTTTCTTAAAATGTTTATAAAATTTATATCTAAGGTCGCTTAAGCTAAATTTTATAAAAAAAAAACGTTAATCCACCCCTGGCTTACGGGGTGTACTTTTTTTTAAATATTTAGTTTGAACTTTTTAGTTTTAGCTACCTCAAAAACCCCTATATACCAACTTTTACAAAAATATTGTAAACATTTTAAAATAATCACCCCCACGAGAGAAGTTAGAAAAAAGATTACCATCAGATTCAGTTAAAGCAACCTGAAAAACCCCAATATACTATTTTATACTAAAATATTGTAAATATTTAAAAATTACATGCCTTAAATATTTCACAGTTTTTAATTGTGCAACATCGTATCTCCAGTACAGGGTTACGACTTGGAAATAATAATTACTGTAACTAACTCGTATCTCCATAATTCTAATTTTTGACTCACGTAACTAATAATTTTGCAATATTTTATGCTTGAAGGATCCACAAGAAATAACTACACTTATATTTGTCTATATTACAATAAAAAAAATAAGAATTTTAAAGTTAACCGGTTTTTTGTGTCCTTTGAAAACCTGTGAATTTGGAGATACTAGGTAGTTAAGGTAACACGACGATATACATATAAAAAAAACATTCAATAATAGAGACTTTTTAAAAAAGAACGTCACATCTATTTTTTTTTTAATGTGGTAAAATATTACATATATAAATTTTGATTTCCCATCATACCCATAGTTCTGAAGTTATAATTATTAAGTTCTAAATATCATTCACGGTGTACACTATATTTTTAATTCAGTTTCCAAAAAATAATCTGTGATCATTAAATAATTTAAAACTAAGAGGAATGTTTTGTTAAACAGTGAATACATTTGAAAAAAATGTTTTAAAAATATAAAATTTATAAATATAAGTATATTAAAAAAATTATTTTTAGGAAACAAGACTTGTGTTTTTCGTCTAAATATTTGATCAAAAATAAATATAATTTTGTATAGAGATGTTATCTACTATTGATGTTGTTGATTTTTAGTAAATAATGTAGTTTTTACACAAAAAATGCTTATAAACTAAATTATTTCTTTTAATAAGAATGTTTTTCTAAACTGTTTTAAAATATAAGCTTAATTTAAACATTTATTTTTTCACTATATTCATATATATCCCGTTAAACGGTAATATATTCATATTTGCCCCAATTTAAGGTAATATATTCGTATTAACCCCGTTTTACGGTAATATAAAAATCAGCAACATCAAACGAAACAACAAAACTAATAATTCCGCAAACAACAACAAATCTATAAAACCAGCTTACTATATTTTGAAACTCGTTTTCAGCGAGGAGTATTTATGTGAGTAGTCAGATGTTTGGACAAATAATCAGCTCTGGCGAAGCATTTGCCGCACATATCACAGTGGTAAGGTCGCTCTCCCGTATGGATTCTTAGATGACGCGTGAGGTCGCTTTTTCCCCCGAAAGCGCGGCCACAGAAGAGGCAAACGAATGGGCGTTCGCCTGTGTGCTTGCGAACGTGGAGTTTGAGGTTTTCCTTAGAGCGCACGCACTTGCCGCAGAAGGGGCAAGCGAACCGTCGCTCGCGCTGGCGCTCGGCCGAGTCCGTGCGCAGGAAGTTAATCAGGGAGGTCTCGTGAGCGGTACGGAGAAGATCTGCGGTGCTTGTGGTACTGGGGAAGGGGAAAGCTGCCATAGAGTCTATGGTATCGTCTTGCTCAGCTTCGGTTTTTTCTACATCGGAGGATGGTTCTTCTGCTAAAATAAAAAGTAAAATTTAAGTTATTAGGAAATATTATTCACCCAATTATAAATCAGCAACTTTTTACTTCGCGTTTTTTTCTCGGTATAGTATTTTTACATTCCCCGAAAAAATATTTTATTGTTTTTTTTTCGTTTTTCGACGTTTTATACATGTACGAACATGGAAATTTGTGACCACGATAAGTCGAGAATGCTTTGAGCTAAAGACAAATTTGGATCATAGGTCGATTATTCAAAGTTCTGGGATTGTTTTTGGTAAATTTCGGGGCGGGGTAGGGGGATAAAATAGGTTAAAAAGTATTTTTTTCAAAAACATTGTTTTTCCATTTTTTTTTTCCAAAAAAAAAATGTTTTAATGACCTACAGAATTTTATAACCTTTTTTGGCTCTCAGCCAAACAGTGCAGGGACCCTTCAAAAAAGGTTGCACAAATTGGGAACGGGACCTTTCGTCGAAAATTTTACCGCGAAAACAAATATCGCGAAAATATTTCGCCGAAAAAATTACCGCGAAATGTTTTTACCGCGCAAAGGATTAACAGCGATAAAAATTTAACGCGAAAAATATTAAAACGAAATAAAAATAGCGAAAACTATTACCGCGAAAAGTTTTAATAGCGAAATGCAATTACCCCGAAAAATATATAGCAAAAGTAATAGTCGCGAAAATTTTTAACACGCAATGCAAATTCCGCGTCTAATTTTAAATTATAAAAATACGTTTTTTTTTTATAATACTTTTTCGTTAGCTACGCCAAGTTTAATATATTATATTACCAATTTGTTTAATTAAGTTTTATAATTGCAGAATTAATAAAATTTTAATATAGCTAAATTGTTTGGTTTGGTATTTAAAAATATATGTAAGTAAAATTATGATTATGTTACTAATAAATATAATATAATATATAACTAATTTCTTTATATTGGTGTTATAATTTTAGTATTTTAAAAAACATAAATATGATTAAATTGTTTGGTTTGGTTTGTTTGGTTTTGTTTTTGATAAAAAATAAAAATAAAATTATGATAAAATAAGCGTTTCATTCAAAAAATTATAATATATATTTTTATTTTTAGTTTATTTTTTTAATTAAAATTCAAGCGCGATTATATTATTGCGACGTAAAAGTATGCGCGATTTTTATTGTCGCGATAATAATTTCCGCGGTAAATGTTTTCGCGGTAATAATTTTTCGCGGTAATTACTTTTTCGCGATGAAACATTTCGCGGTTAAATCATTGCGAGGTAAATGTTTTCGCGGTAAATGTTTTCGCGGTAAAAGTTTCGCTGTAAATTTTTCTCCTAGATCCGCACAAATTGACCTTTAATAGTAGTCTATGCCTTTCCTTCCAATAAAAGAAAATATATAGGTACGCAAATTTTTGCAAGAGTATGTAAGCGAGTAGGAATATAATTTACTTTTACATAGCATGCATTTAAGCTTTATTTATGGAAAACTCGCGTGCTTAAATTTTTAACAACACCTGGGATTTTAGTTTTTGCTCCTGGAAAAAAAGAGCGAACAAAATTTTGCGTCAAAAAGAGAAAAACAAAAATATCAAAAAAGAAAGTTAAAAAAATAATTGTCATCAGGTAGAGTAGAATTGTGATCAAGGAATAAGTTAGCCCCTAGCAGCAAAAATAATAGTATAAATAAATAATAAATAAATAATAAATAAATAATAAATATTTTTATAAATATTTTAATATTAAAAAAACTTAGCCTAAAATTTAGTAACTCTTGCTGCGTAAATAATATAAACGATTTTTTTTCATGGCTTTTTTTACGTTTCAGTACTTGAATTTTGTATGTTAAAAGCTGAATTATGGGATTTCCGGTTTGCAACCACAATTACTCGAGAATATTTCACAAGAAAGTAAAAAAAATAATTGTCAGAAGGTAGAGTAGATTGGGGAAATTTTGATCATGGGGTAAGTTAGCTCCTATCAGCAAAAACAATAGAATAAATACCAATGTTTATTGGTAATTTAATATTTAAAAAAATATACGAAAAATCCTGCTCTTTAAAATCAAAAATGTAGCCTTATATTTAGTAACTCTTAACCAGACTTCTTTTCCCCTAAAAAAGTACTGCGGAAGAAAAAAAAAATTTCATGGCTTTTTTCACGTTTTAGCTCTTGAATTTTGTATGTTAAAAGCTGAATTCTGTAATTTCCGGTTTGTAACCACAATAACTCGAGAACGCTTTAAAATAATGACCAAGTTTAGACCATCGTTTCCTGATTCAAAGTTTTGGCTGAGATTGTTTTTGGTAAAAATCTGAGTGAAGTGAGTATTTTTTTTAAGAAGTACTAGTTCCATAATATACGTATTTAGCGCGCGGGTACAAGTTTAGAGAACGAGCCGTTTGCAGCGAATTTTCTAAAGTACTAGTGCGCTAAAAACGTGTTATTAAACGAGTGCTTTGTACAATATTTTCTATTTTGCAATAGAATTTAAAAAAACTTACATTTAAATTGATGACTGATTTAGGGATTTTTGTTTTGGGAACAAATTATATTTTGATATATTTTATAGTAATATATTCTCTTTTTCACTGCAAGTAACCAAGCCACAATTTTAACACGGTAAAAATAACCTAAACCCAAAATTTTGTAGAATAGTCGCAAAATAGAAAAAAAGTAATTTCTTTTTTGTCTTCTCGGCACAAGCCTCGTTAGAAAATTATAGCCGTTTCATTGCATAAGTATGCGAATTCACTGTTTTATCGATTCTTTAATATTTTGATAACCTCCACTGGCGCATCAAGATTATAATCACGCATATAATTTATGCGGCATAAAGTTTTTTTTTTCTATAAATTATGGCTACTTTGTTAGTTATACACGCATGTCTTAGATGAAGTTAACCCTTACCCTCCAGGGTGTCACAATTGTGACTTCTTTATTTTTTCTTTAAGGCAATATTAATCCAAAATACTTTTATAGACTTTCTATTTATGCAAAGAGTGACCGCAAATGTAGCCTCTTTTTCAACCACCTGTAACTTCGATTGGAATTGATAAAATGTAACGCATGTGCTCAAAATTTTTGCCTGGTCATGAACTTGTGCAAAGAGCAAGATTTATTGTTCTAGAAGCTAAACATCCCCTTAAACAAAGATTTAACTATGGGTACTTGAATTCAATTTTATAATCTAAACTTTCTCACATTTTATTAAACATAACTGGCTGGATCCCTTTAACTCGATTTTTCTCGAGATAATTTATGATTTACTACTTTTTTTTGTGCTTGGGGGTAGTTTAACCCTCTTTGTGAGGGTGGATTTTCATCAAATCCAAGGGTGATACTCCTTTACGTGTTTTTTATGTTTCATATTACAGAAAAATGTGATTTTTAAATATTTTGAATGTTTTATTTCTTAACCCCTTTAAAGGGGTTAAAAAATCAAAAAATATTTCTATTTTGATTTTTCTCGACGTTTTAAGCAAAAAAAAAAAATGATTGTTCACAATACTTTCTTTTATGAGAAAGTAAAAATAGTTATTATATAACTAGTGCGCAAAATTATACTTCGTTGCTTATTGTGCTTTTTGTCGAGGCTTTAGCCTCAAATTATTTTGAACAGTGCGATCGTTTAAAATATTTAAAATATTCTGCAATTAACTTTCTGGGACCTTATAGATGGGTACTTTATACCATATATTCATCTTCTAGAACGCCTCTAAACCAATAAATAAATTAATAAATAAGCGTAATAACTTAAATTTACAACGTGCCAGACAATTTCCTAGCAAAATAATTGACTATTTGTTTAAAGCCATCATAGATTACTAATAATTTATTACACATGGACTAATAAGCGCCTGCGGATATAAGTTATAGCCTATAACGGCTATAAAAAAGTGCAGAACCAGTTAAATAGACATAAAAGACTTTATGATGATTCGTGGATTTGAATTGCCACGATTAACGACCAATGGACAGGCAGTTTATTAATATTTGACTTTTCATCGTGTTTCGAGTTTTAGTTTTAATTAGTTAAGCAATATAAAGCAAAAAAGTGGTAAGTAGAATGTAATTTTTCTACGACTGCTTTGGAATGTAAGCAAATACACACACTTTTCAAACACAGAATGACGCTGTTCCGTATCAAGTCTTAGAATGAGCACATGTAGTGCCATCTCTCGTTTATAAAAGTAAAGAAAATTGTAGCAAAATTAGCATAAATATATATATTTTACCATGAAATATTGAATAATTTAATGCAATTTAAAGTTTTGCGTTAAAATTACATAAAGTTTAGTTTTTCTTAATATTTCATCAGTTCATCAGTTTTTTATCAATTTAGTTCAAAAAATTAAAACTGCTCCATCTATTGTTAAATATTTAAACCTGATATCTGTCACAACAATCTGACATAACCTTCAATTTTTGCACTATAATTTGTAAATATGTGCTAAAATTAAATAAAAATCTTTTTAAGTACTGATTTGATAAAATTATTAAATAACATTAATTGCTTTATTTAAAAATATGTGTTTTGTTGCATTTACAATGTCGAGTCACAAAAAACATTGTTTTTAACCTTGTCCGCAGTTTAAAGCCATACAGTGTTTCATATTTGCAGTCGAAGAAAAAGTATAGTCTACAACACGTAGCAGTGTGAACTGTGAAACTAATTTTTATGGGAGCGCAAAAAATAGCAAAAGGTACATATCGTCTTGTAAATTTTAGAACGTCGTATCTCAAAAAAGACAACTTTACAGGATTAAGAAGTAACTCTTTCTCGCATTTAGGTTGAAAATGTACTTTTTTAATATAAACTTAATATATTTTTAATTATTAACTTACCTTAAATCATTTTATTGTGTATAAAATAAATAAATACAAATAAAAACCTAATGTTTATAGATACGAAATTTTGATGCTCAATTAATATTTTTTTTAAGATACGAGCTTTGAAACATTTTTATATTAATTTTTTAACAAAATATAATTAATTATTATAATAATATTATTAATTATTGAAACATTTAAACTTCAAAAAGTTTTATAACATGCGCCTAAGATATCAAAAAAGCGTCGGCAAATGCAAAAAGTGCGTTAGTTAACTAGAATTAAGAGATACGAAGTTTAAAAATTTATTAATTTATAATCATCTAAGATATGACGTTACAATTTTGCTTATATTTTTGCTATTTAAAAAAAATAGCAGGTGAAACTTATTTTTTAGATGTAAATTGATAATATAAAGCGTTTAAGTCCAAAATCTCAAAATCGAAAAAAATTGAGATACGACGTCCTGAAATTTACAAGACGATATTGTCAATAATTCGAGTCCAATTTTTGTAAACTGCTCATTTTATTCTTTAGGTATAGCGGTAAATACCGTTTTTACATGGAAGCTATTAATACCTGGATTAATACATAAATACGGTATTACACTAAAGAACATAATTATTTTATACGAAGCAAACTATATAATTAATCGATTTCTTCAATGAATAATGCGTATGTTTAATTATATTGCCTACAATGCATAAATTAATTTTCCTTTAATGAGCCGTTAAATTGGATTGAATACCTTTAAACATTCTTATTGTATTTAAAACATCTTCTTATGGTTATGTTTTATATATTTCAGAGTACAGTGTACCGTATACTAACTACATGTAGTATCTTAATGGGATTTGTGTTATAATTTATTAATAATGATAACTGAATATTATTATTATTATTATTATTATTATTATTATTATTATTATTATTATTATTATTATTATTATTATTATTAAATTACTCAAACCAAGGGAAGAGGATAAAAATAGCTAAAACGAAGCTAATCCGCAGATACGGCGATTTCACCTGTTAAACAGTCCCTATTGAAAATGACTGGTCTGGGCGGGTAAAATGGTCATTTTCAACAGGGGTTCAACAACGATTGTCGCATCTTTTGGTTTTATATCTTTAAACATACAGTTGAGGGATAAATTCACTATTTAAATGGAGACCTTCTCTAGGAAAGAAATTAAAAGAAGGTACCCCACGGGCAATTAAAAAAAAATTACTTACCAACCATATCTTCGCCTTCACCATCAGTAATATTTTCCTTTTTGACAACAACCACTTCCTCTTCTTCGACAGCCAAAGTCTCGTTCGAGCTGGAAACCTGATCGCTGCTCTCCAGGTTGCTTTTGGACTCTTCACCACTTGTCTCTCCCTTACTTTCTCTTATTTCTGCCCCATTTTTACCGTGCAACTTTTCCAGGGCATGGTTTAGGCGATGTTTTTTAAAGGACTTTAGATATCTAAACTGCATACCTAAAGATAAAAACCAGATATAAAACCAGAAATATTCACTGCTCCAGATACATACGCGTATTTTTTTAGGGATTTAAAAATTGCCCTGTCTTAACGAAACTAAGAAGACATTTAAATGTAGAACATAAAAATTTCCCGTTTTTTACTTCTCACGCCGGTCTGGAAACAATTTTTGGCTCAACTTTCATATAAGCCAAGTTTTTTTTTTCATAATTTAATTATTTAGAGCTTTGGTATCTTTTTAAGACCAAATTTAAAAAAAAATCTACAGTTGCGTTTTTGAGAAAAACGATTTTCATTTGTTTTAACTTCCATTTTTTTTAGATATTCAAATTTTACGTCAAAATGTCAGACAAAAAGTATCTATGAACGTTTGTGTTAAAAGGGGAGCTGGAACACGTTTAAGGGACATTTTTAGAATATTATTCACTTCATAACTCAGGAACGGTTTAACTTATTGACTTATATTTTTTACTGTGGTATGCAACCAATAAACATTATCATATGACATAAAAAATTAAATGTTTAACCAGGGGCGGACTTACAGTTTTACATATAAATTATGAGGCACCCAGTATCTACGCCCCTGGTCAAAAACTTAATTTTAATAAAACGTTAAATGTTTACATTTATTGGTTCTATAGTTCAGTAAAAATTTCATGTTAATAAGTAAAACCGTTTCTGAGATATGAGTTAATAAATATTTTTAAAATGCCCTTTAAAAGTACGCTAGCTCGCTTAAAAAGCAATTTAGCTCAAACATCTATAAAAACTTTTTTCTGACTTTTGACGTAAAATCTGAATATCTAAAATAATTTTTAAATATGATTTTTTTTTGTTAAAACAAATTAAAATCGTTTTTCTCAAAAACGCATGGATTGATTTAAAAATAATTTAAAAATTGCCCTGTCTTAACGAAACTAAGAAGACATTTAAATGTAGAACATAAAAATTTCCCGTTTTTTACTTCTCACACCGGTCTGGAAACAATTTTTGGCTCAACTTTCATATAAGCCAAGTTTTTTTTCATAATTTAATTATTTAGAGCTTTGGCATCTTTTTAAGACCAAATTTAAAAAAAATCTATAGTTGCGTTTTTGAGAAAAACGATTTTCATTTGTTTTAACTTCCATTTTTTTTAGATATTCAAATTTTACGTCAAAATGTAAGACAAAAAGTATCTATGAACGTTTGTGTTAAAAGGGGAGCTGAACACGTTTAAGGGACATTTTTAGAATATTATTCACTTCATAACTCAGGAACGGTTTAACTTATTGACTTATATTTTTTACTGCTACTGTTAAAACGTTAAATGTTTACATTTATTGGTTCTATACTACAGTAAAAATTACATGTCAGTAAGTTAAACCGTTTCTGAGATATGAGTTAATAAATATTTTTAAAATGCCCTTTTAAAGTACGCTAGCTCCCTTAAAAAGCAATTTAGCTCAAACATCTATAAAAACTTTTTTCTGACTTTTGACGTAAAATCTGAATATCTAAAATAATTTTTAAATATGTATTTTTTTTTTGTTAAAACAAATTAAAATCGTTTTTCTCAAAAACGCATCGATAGATTTTTTTTTATATTTGGTCTTAAAAAGATGCCAAAGCTGTAAATAATTAAATTATGAAAAAAAAACTTGCGTTATATGAAAGTTCAGATAAAAATTGTTTTCAGACCGGTGTGTTCTGTAAATATTGATGAGATTGACTACGAACCTTTTTAAACAAAAAAAAATCCTGATTAGACTTCTGTTTCAAAAGCATATTTTTGGCGAATTATTTGTGAATTTAAAGTAATCCTTAACCCAAAAGCCCAATAAATCCAGCACTACCCTAATTACCAAAGAACTTTTACCTCAAGAAGGAACATGATGAAATCTACCCTATGCTTTGTTTGAAGCGTGAACCAACTACGGTGAGGGGCTGGTGGGGAGCGACTATTGTTTACACTTAGTACGCATAAAGAGAGAGAAAGAATGTGTAAACTCACAGTCTAATGTCGTAAAATGACTGACAGGAGTACAGTGTTGCCGATTGGAAACATATACTTTGGATATTTTATTGTAAATTTTAAGAAACATTAGTTCTGTATGAGTTTTATATGAACTAGTAGTTTAATTTTAATAGATTTAAATATACTATATTATTAAACATAATTATAGTATACACAATAAAGTTTTTTACATTTTTAATTTAAGTATAATGATTTGAATTCATGATAAGGTGGAAACTACGCAACATCGCTACTAGGTAGCCTGAAAGTCGACTAGCGACATCTACATTTTACACCACAAAGCTGTATCGCGTTTCCTTCATAAACATTGGTCTGAAATTACTTCTTGAGGTAAAAGTTCTTTCCTAATTACTAAAATAACTGTTATATACCACATACCGCACACGTCGCAGGAAAAAAGTTTGTCAGCAGGAAGGCGTGCTCTATGGTTTTGCTCTCGGTGTTTCACGTAGGCAGAACGGTATCGGTAACTTTGGCCGCATTGTTCGCAGACGAAGGGTTTGTCAATGGAGCCTAGAAATATGAAAAAATATTTTTACTTTCAGGAAGAAAAAAATTATAAAAAGGAACATTGGTCCTGCAGTAAAGCGCTGATCTGTCAAGCTGGACACGCTGGTTCGATTCTTAGTGGTGGCAGAATAACAGCCAAATTATTTAATGGTCTGTCACTCAGCATTAAAATGAGTACAAGTAAACCACTAATTCGCGTGGGTGACGCGAAGGCGGTAGGGTCTTAAACATTTAAGGTGAATTAAAAATGGCGTAAGTTTTTCGCGCCAGATGTATCAAGTAATTTATGTAAAAATGTGTTTGTAAAGAAAATATTATCTAATATACAATCGGTATAACTATTGATATTGATTTTACAATGGAATGTTAGTATATGTGATGTAATTTAGTGGTTGGATCTGGATTAGGGTTATCCACATGTTTTTGAGGTTATGATAGAAGAAATTTTATTTATTTAAAACAAGGATAACAGAAAAGAAGAAGAAGTAAACAGTTAAAAAGTCTTACAAAAGACCAGGCCAAAAGAAAGTGATGTATATGTGATGTAATTTAGTGGTTGAATCTGGATTAGGGTTATCCACATGGTTTTGAGGTTATGATAGAAGAAATTTATTTATTCCTACGCACATTTAAACAGAGTTGGGAGGTCTCACAAGAAGTCTTACAGAAGACCAGGCCGAAAGAAAGCGATGGTATGGTAGCAACCAGACAAACCATTTGCAGAAATTAACTTGTTTTAAAAGAGTAGCGAGCTGGCTAATTGATATAAAGCAAAGGCCAAAAAATAAAGAGAAGAGAAGAAGTAAACCACTCTAAAAATAACCTTATTTTTGCATTCGTGCTATAACCACCAACGCAATACAGGCTACGTAAAATCAGGCATAACCTTCTTGTCATTTGACTGGATTAGAATCGCGCGCATGCAAAAACAAGGGTATTTTTAGGGTGGTTTACCTGGAGTTTTCGATGTTTATTTATTTGTGTTTTATACCATTATTTATCTACGACATACTTACTCGTTAAAGTAGGAATGATTTTAACAGATATGTAAAGTTCAACGTTGGAAGTTAAGAAATATGTTTTGTTCTGAAAGTATAGGTAATACTGTTTTATAGTTTCGTGGTTATAACTTATTTTGTGGGTATTACAATTTTTCTTTTATGACATTTTTCTTGTTTTAGATTTGGAAAACAATATATCCACTATTTTCCTAAAATTGTCGTCAATAATTGTATTTATTAGGTAAACAATAGGAAATACTATTATATGACTTCTATTTTTATTTAAAAAATTCCAAATGATTATTTTTAAAACTGCACGTAAGGTAAATTAAATTGTTTACGCTCATAAATAAAACATAAGAAAATAATAAAAAACTAGGTAAATAGTATCTGTAAAAAATGAATTGTAGAAGCACGCAGATGATAGTTATTGATTTAAGGCATATCCACAGCTTCGCATAACACGCATAGTACATAAGAATGCGATACCGTAATTGGCTTACAAGATACATGGCGTAACATCAAGCCAATCACGGCATCGCATTCTTATGTACTATGCGTGTTATGTGAGGCTGTGGGTATGCCCTTAGCAAGCACTTTTCTTTGAACTTTGATATTGGGTTTAAAATCTATTATATGCCTTTATAGAATAATGGGACAATATTGGCTTGTGTAAAAATGTTAAATAAACTTGAACAACGTTTGAAAAAAAAACTAAAAAGCTGCAACTAGAAATCCCACTTTTACGACAAAACGGTAACGATAAAATAAAAAGTATTATACTATAATAGGCGTAGACTAAAATTTCAGCCCCGGCCGCCAACATTTAGAATTAGTCTGAGGAAAGTTTTTTTTTGAGGATTCTTTAATTAAAATTATTCAATCAACTTAAAACTTAAAAAAGCTACCCCTAAATATTATTATTATATTATAGTGTAGAAAGAGGGGTAACACATAAAAATGTAAACTTTTAAGCAGATCGGATCAAGTGATCCTTATGCAAAAAATAATATTCTGCAGACATAAACGACCCCTAAATATTGGAAAATTGTTATAAAAATTTATTATGGTAGAAAAAGAACATTTAAAAAAAAACGTAACTTTACGAGGTTTCATGTTATGGCAGCGTTCTACAAAACAATACGTATTCCGCAAAACAGATCTAGTCTATAGCTACCTTCAAAGTAGCTTTCAAAAAGCTTCAGCTTAAAGTGAATAAAGATTTATTTTACTATTGGAAAAGCAGGTTTTATCAAATTTTTCAAATATTTTCTACTCCTGTTTTCAAAAAGCGGTTAAATTTTTAAATAATCAATTTACAAATACTCACATATTTCCTGCGCGTAAGACCCGATGCTCCCGATGTGCTGCAAGGCGGTGTGCTGTTCCAGCAACCAGAGGGACGGGAAGGCTGCCATACAGGAGGTGCACCTGAACATTTCTTCGCCGAGGAGGGCGGGATGCATTAAACCCACTTCCAGCAAGGAAGTGGGTATGGCCGGAAAGGGCAACGTGAACGGAGTTGAGGAACGGCTACTCTGCGTGCTGGACGGTCGGTCCAAGACCGGGGAACCGATGCATCGGTCAGATTCTGGTATAGTCTAAAAATATCCGAAACGTAACCGATTAATAGTATATTACGCACCGAGTACGCGAACCTAGTTTTTAGGGCACTCGATGAAATTTTGGTACAAGAGTGAAAAGTTAGACAACAATCGGCTTTTGGGAAGGCACATGTCTTATTAGTTATTTATAAACTTTATAAATGCCTTTATATTTCTTCAAAAAACTATAGTTTAAGTGCCGCGACAACGTGCACCGTGCACGTTGTCGCATTTGTCGAGACTTTACAAAAAAATCATAACTCTAATACCCTGTAAATTTTTCTATGTTTTATCTTATAATAATATTACTGAAACATGCAGCTAAAATTACCATTTGGTCAATTAAAAGAAAAAACACAAATAAAGGAAAAGACTTTGAAAAGTGCGACAATTAACCCCGGTTACCCCTACCCATAATGACCCATATTACTAATAATAACGAAATGATAAAAATAATAAATTATAATTATCAATATAGCTTAAAATTCTATATTTGTAAATGTATATTTTGGTTTCACTAAACCTAATTCCAAAATGTTATTATTTAACATATAAAAATAAAAAAAACAAAAATTCATAGAACGATAGACCGACAGACATACAAGCCGATTTTTCGATCTAAAAATGTCAAGAAATGTCAAACAATTGACAGATGTTTTCACAACATGGTCTCGAAAGTATTAAAAAGTTTAGAAAATCGAGAAAAGTGTAATATTTTAAATTTAAACTATAAAAGTAATGATTAGCGAAATAAAAAAAAGTCAAGTCTCATTCTGGACTCGAACACGAGTCGACACGGGTCTGGTGCCTTACCAATTAAGCTACCGTGTCTTGACGGTAGTTTAACACTAATGGGTAATTAGGAAAATAGGAAAAATCTTCTAGAATAAAATACTTTATAATATTTACAGATCTTTTATTTGTCAAAAATGATTTTTACAACTATGATATGCATCTTTTTATGACAGTAAGCATTGCAGACATAATGGCAAAATAAAGAAAATATATATATTAGGATGTGTCTGATAACAAGTAATAACTATAATAATCTATAATTTTAGAAGTATAGCTATAAGGAGTCCAAAACTATGGTCAAATAACACTAACAAATCTAAACATACCAAGTTAAAACTTCTTCTGAAATTTGTGGGCTTAATTAATATTTGACCATTTATTTTAAAACAACTTAAAATAATAAAATTTATTATTGTGATTAACAAAAAGAAAAATAAACTTTAATTTGATATACATATTTTTTTTAAGCATAGCTTATAGATGTAGCTAGCTAAATCTAGGATTTACTCATAGTTATATTTTAAATTTTTACTTATTTAATGCAAAATAACCTTATAAATATTATTGCTATTGGAGTTTGTATTTTAAAAATATATAAATTGAGCTTTAACCCTGTTTCATTTAAAAAAATACCACCAACCAAGTTTAAGTAAATTGAAAGTAAAGTGAATCAAAGGTTCATGCACCAAAAGTTTCGCATGCAGGCTAATATCACGTATATACAGAGCGGTCCAAAAGTCACCACCCCCCCCTTAACTTTTGAACCAGTTGAGATATCGATTTTTAAATAAGACAACTTAAACTATCTTTTAGCATATATTTAATACTTTCAGCTCTTAAAATGTGGGCAGGGGGGCATGGTGGCACATTTTTTTTAATGGAAAGTGGGGTCGTGTAATACTTAATTTTAAAGCTTATAAAATTCTTCATTTAACTCCATATTTTTAAATAAAAAAAAAATTGGGTTTAAAATGGGGTTGAAAATGGGTATTTATGTCAAAATTCCTCTAAAAAAAAACAGTTTTTTAAAAATGCCTAATTTCATCATAAAAAAATATTAATTATACTTTTAAACTAATTTTAGTTGACATAAATAAAAATTTATAAAAAAAAACTTAAAAAATTAAATGTTTTAGCACAAAAAATTGAAAAATCAAAACCTTAAAAAACATTTTTAAAAAATTTAAAAATGTTAGTTTAAATACAGAATTGCATAAGCTTTAAAATTATGTATCACACGACCCCCCTTTCCATTTAAAAAAATGTCCCCCCATGCCCCCCTGCCCACATTTTAAGAGCTGAAAATATCAAATATATGCTAAAAGATAGTGTAAGTTGTCTTATTTAAGAGTTCTAAATTTGAAGTCGATATCTCAATTCGTTCAAAAGTTAAAAGGGGGGGGGGTGACTTTTGGACCGCACTGTATGAATATAGCCAGACTACTGCCGATCCATCAGCACTGCTAATTCAGCGGTGGTCTGGCAGCGTACTACTCAGAAAATCTAGCCTGCGCGAAATTTTTTCTAAACGAACCCTTAATTCACTTTACCTCAGTAATTTACTTAGCCCCGGTTAACGGTAACCTTGTGGAATTATTTAAGGAAACGATTTTTGTCTGATAAAAGGACCAAAATAAATTTTAATGGACTGTATAAGAAAAAAAAACTATAATCTATATAAAACGATTTAAAATTTGAATTATTGTAACAAAAGTTTAAAAAAAGACTAGTAAAAATAAAATCTTGGTTTCAGACATAACGTCGTAACCTTAAATAAATTTTAAAAATATCTATGCACTTTTATAAGTAAAATTTTAACTTATTTTTCTTACATTCACTGTGGACTAAGTCCTTGCTCTTTATATTGAGTATATGTAGATTAGGGTGGTCGTTATAAAATTTATTTTTTTTAATCCAGCCAGTTTTTTACAAATTACTAAAAATGTGTAGCAAATTTTACCTGTCTAGTTCAACGTTGAAACGTGCCTCCACAAAATTAAAAAGGGGCGTAAAAGCAAAATGATACGCCCTATATAAAAAATGCAAAAACTAAAAAAATTGAAAACAACATTTTTATACAATTTGGAATAAAATGAGGCTTGCCGAGAAAAACTTTTTTTAAGGACCGCCCTAATGTAGATAATTTTTCTGTGATAAGTGCAACTGCAGTGTTTAAAAACTACAATTAACATATTATTTATTTATAACCTATTTATGTACTTGGGTTTTCAGGAACTTACAGGAAAAAACAAGGTACTATTGTATAACAGCGGACAGAAAAACGGTGTTCAAGTTATTTTTACTCACTGCCAAATTTGGGTTTGCCAAAATCTTAATGTTTAAAACTATTCTAAATTTCTTGGCACTTTATTGTTAGGCTATTTTTTCTGGAAGCATTTAAATCATACACAATTTTGTCTGTAAAGTTATACTATTGTATGATAAACTAAAACAGAAAATGAATATAGTATATACAGGCTGATCAGTAACTGCCATGCCAAAATTCAAGAGGTGATTCAACCAAAAATATGAAAAAAAGTTTCTATAAAGTGTGGTCCGGAGATGAGCCCTAAGGGAACTACGGCCCTTCGAAGATTACATATTGAATGGGGAACAAATAAGAGCATTCATAAAATTTTAATGCTGATCCTTCATTAAAAACTGAGTATAAAACCATTCTTCACCAAAACACCTAAATTTAATATTAAAGGAGTAATAGCCTTTTACAAAGTAACGTTTTTGGTGGCACAAAATGTTACTTCCTCTTAAATGCTTTTTTTTGTATTTTTACTCAAAAAAAAAACGTATGTTATGAAACTAGTACTTTAATATAATATAAAGGTTGTTGGGTAGAAGGGTTTGAACCACAGTTACATTAAAAATATACCTACATACATTATAATTTTATTAGTAATCTAGTTATAATAAAATAAATATACATTAATTTTTTAATGACATAAATTAATTAAAGTTTAATTAGTTAATTCAAAGTAGATAAAAATTCAAAGAGAAAGGATTGTAATTAAATGGTATATTTACCAGTATTTTTCTATACTCTTCAAAGTACGTAAATTATACAGGGTGTTTCATTTATCATGATAATCCTTAATATTTTAATAACTGCTTACCCAAGATTAGAAATTTTTATATATTTTTTTGTTCGTCTGTCTGTATGACACAAATCTGGTGTACACGATAACTCAAGAACGGATTATTTGTTCGATAAAAAGTTTTCAGGAAAAATTTAAGTTTAAGTTTCCTAATTTCGGATAGTAGTGTACCTAAGACATTATTTGCAGAGGTAAACAGAAACCTACTTTTATGTAAAGCCAAAGTCAAACTAAATCTGTCCTGTAATATGGTAACGATAGAGCTTCTCTTTGATAAATGGCAGCACACTAGAACCGTTAGGCACAAAGCTTTGTTTCTTGATGGTATTTTTTTGGGCGCCAATTTTATTTTTGTTGGGGCGCCAAGTTTAGTAGAAATCGTCAGGGACAAAGCTTTTTTTTTCTTGAGGGTATTTTTCAATTTTTTTTTGTACGGGCGCCAAATTCAAGGCTTGCTTCAGGGCACCAAAATGCAAAGGCCGGCCCTGAATTCAAGGAACTCCAAATTTTGGGAAACTATCACTTTGATAGAAATATTTATACCAATTTTGAAACAGAAAATTAAAAATCAAGTGCGCACAGGAGCTCAAAGAAAACATATTTGGGTACTTCCCATATTTGACTACTATCGAGTAAAAATAGATTATTTATCTTGTGAAGAGTATATTACAGAATGTGAAGCAATAAATTTCTTCACAATTCCTTTTATACTGTACCTTAATGCCAGTTGCAATTGAATAGTATACGGTTGAATAATTCAACTTGAACATCGTTTTTCTTTAAACTTAATTAATAATATTGTGTTACTAAAAAAATCGAAGAAATAATGGGAAAATCCAGACCAAGACGATCATACTTATTTTATTTTTTTAATATATTAGTTACTAGCAACGAACTAATAACTCTTATCTCTAGAATAGGCATTTCATTCGTTAAAACTGACAAAAACGTAGCCAACATATACATTCATCTGTCCAGTTAGTGGTAATTGTTATTGTTCAGGTCTGAATATACCTTTTATTTGTTTACAAACAAACCGAGAAGTTGGCGATACTTTATTTTAACGATATGCGTATTCTAGAGAGAAGAGTTATTAGTTCCTTGGTTACTAGCTAATATCTAGCTCATATTTCTAAATATATGTATTAGCTATCGCATTTTATCATTTTTTTATTCTTAGTCGTTTTATTTCAACTGTAAATTGTAAAATTGAAAAACTTCATTTTTCTCCGTTTCTCTGTAACCCAGAAAATTTTTTGGAAAATATATTTCCATACTGCTTCTTTAGAAAATTGTTAGCAATACTGATATTTACCTAAATTAAAAACAATCTGTAAATATCAATTATGATTTATTACAACATACAGGTAAGGCTTTCAGTTAAAATAATTTGACTTGTAAAAACTTATATTTTTTTTGCTTTTTAAATAGGTAGCATCTTATTTTGTATAATTGTACCTATGCCAGTAAAATACAATACAAATTTATTTAGTTACAATTGTTTTATTTTTAGAAATCAATTAAAAATAAAACAGAAATAATCCGTTTCCGTTACACTTTTGGCGCCCAACGTGGTTTAAACTTTTACTAATTACACTTTAAGAGCAAAAAGAGAAGAAAATTGATTGAATATTATAAAGACGAGAAAAAAATAATCCTTTAATACAACTTATTTATTTATTCTTTTTTGCTTTTTAAAACTTAATTTAGGAAAACGGAAACAATCTATTTCCGTTATATTTTTTGGCGCCTAGCGTGAATTAATAGTAGTTTTCGTAACGAGTAAGCGACTTTAGTCCTAAGTGCACGAGAATGAAGTTTTTTGACGACGCGAAGCGAAGTCAAAAAATCATTTGAGTGCACTAAGAACTTGTCGCAAACGAGTTGCGAACAACATTTTTCGTTCGATCTATAGTCTAGGCTCTTTAAAAATGTATATTTTAAAGAATTACCTGTGTTTAATTTTTACATTTCAAAATTTATAAACGTCAAATGACTTTTGTCAAAATGAAAGCTATGTGTACTCGATTGGATAAATGAGCATAGCTGTCATTTCATTCAAATATGCACTATGTACTCGTGCGATAGAAATATATCCAAACGAGGATATGTAGTGAACATGCATTTTTCTTTATTTCGTGTACACTAGGTCGTACGAAAATAATATTAATTAAAATACTAGAAAAATGTCATCTATTATTTTTTAAAATAGTCTTAGGTAGGTCTTATTTATCGTCTTGGTTAATCTGCAATAAATAAAAGAAGAAAACAAAAACAAAATAATAATAATAAACATTTTAATAAAAGGTATTTTATAGTAACTATGTTGCATTACAAAATAATATTTCTCTACAATTTAATAATTACATAGAACGAATATATATCATATATACTTGAAAAGTATTTTATAATTAAGTACTATTACATAACATACAGATTTTCTAAATCACTGCCTATATAAAATCATTAACTAAACTAATATATTATTTAACAGTATGTAACACAGAAGTAGGCACAGCTTTTAACATCTGGCTGCGCAGAAGTACGTGAAACCATAGTTAAAATGCTGCGCAGTAAATTATTAGAATATCTGTTAATATATAGAAAGTAGAATTTCTAAAATAAATAAATTATTGAAAGATTATTTTTTTAGAACATTACTGCCGTTCTAAGCTAAAAGGCCCTATCTACATACACAGATAGGACCTTTCAGCTTAGCAAGGCAGATTATTCGTGCATTTTTATTTTTATTTTTAAATGCGTGTTTGTTTATTTTGTTTGTTGATAAAACATATTTTTTAGTTGCACTCAGCAATTTAATTAACTAAACTTTTTTTTGAAATAGATTAGTTTTTCGCCACTGTAGTTCTGAATCAAATTTAAGTTTCAAAAAATGAACAAATGAAACCACCAGGGTATCTATTCTCGGGCTCGAGAGAACGTGAACAATTTTCGTAGGAAGGGAATTGATCACATCATATCAAAGTTCCCCAAAGTTAAAAAATGCTATTCTTGAACAGTAGTGAGCGTGATGGGATCTGCGCCCACCAGCAGTCAACAAAAAAAAATTGTTTTAAATTTTATTCAGGACCACTCTCTTGTTATTAGTGGGCTGTTTAGTCCTGAATTCACTACAATTTTTTTGTATGAAGTTGGAAAGGGTCGGTCCTAGCCAACACTTCCCGTTCTTAGTTCTCCATTTGGTCTTCCGCATCTTGCAGATCTCCCAAAAGGGCAAGAGCCCCCACAATTTCCAAATCGTCCATCGTTATGTTATTATTATTATTATAATATGTATAATAATTTCTAATTATAAAAAAGCTTCTTTCATTAACTATTATAAAATAAAACGGTATTCAAAATAATAACACAAAACCTAAGCCAAAATAGGGTTATATTTAAATGCGCGCGACTAACTTATACGTCAAAATATCCGTGAACGCTCGCTTCTCAGGCTCCCGAGTAGTAGAAGTAAAGTTCCTCGATTTTCGTGCGAAGTTAAGTTCAAGAATAAGTAGTTTTGCGTTTCGAGAGAAAGAATATGCAACCCACACTACCTTTCTCCCGGGAATGCGTTCTCTCGAGCCCGAGAATACATACCCAGTGAATATTGGTAGATGGGGTCTAGGTTATTTACAACCTTCAACACCGAAATCGCCGCAGATCGTTTTCGTAAGAACTCTTAAAAGTTCTTGGTGAAGGCCCTGTTTGTTTGCAATTTTAGGTATAATTTAGAAATTTATATGAAAATTCTAGTTAAATTTTGACTTTAGAATCCGAATCCGTTAACAACTGCTCTGTTTTTAAAAAGCGTAAATACAAAACTCAAATTTTGACAGTTTCTGTAGAAGGATTATGATTGTACGGACAAAATTTAAGTAAATTTGTTATTTAAATTCCCAAATTATACTTGAAATGTAAATAAAACAGGACAATCACCAAGAACTTTTAACAATATCCTCCAAAAACGATCTGTTACGTTTTGCTCTTGATAGTTATGCATAGCCTAGATACCCTCTTACCAATAATTACTAGTTTCCTTTGAGCATTCTTTGAAACTTTATTTGGCTCGGGAACTACCGTGTGTTGATGATTTAAAATTAAAAATTTATCATTTATTTTTTATGCAAATGTTTGTTGTTTTTGTTTTGAGTTGAAAGGAAAAATATCAAAATGCATTTAACGTTTTGTTTAAATTACTTCATTTATTGGTTTTTAAAATTCCACTTACATTTATTATTAGGTACATAATAAATAACTATTTAACTATTAACAGGTATTCATTTTGTATGTAGGAACATTGTGATAAAATAAATAAAACACTGCAGTTCTAATTATTTGTGGTTGACAGTTGTAATAGTTACTAATTTTCTATTAAAACTTGCCATAAATAATGATCTTAATTACCCTATTAAAAGAAAAACTATAATTCACAAATATTTCGCACTTAATAAAAACTATATTTAAATATTTAAACCATATATACTTTCCCGAAACAATTAGCATGATTTTTTGTTCGCAATTTAGATTCAATTTAGCAGTCAATGATTATTTCGCTTGGTTATTTTTAATTCTGCATTAAAACTAGGTCTTTTTTAAATCTGTAACATGTTACATACAGATTTTTATAAGAAAGAAGCAAATTACATACATACATATCGCCTGTAAAGGCGTAAGTATACGATCTAAAATTGATAAGGAAAAAAAGATACGAAAAAGGTACCAAAAATATAGCAACAATTTACCAAAGTATCTTTCTTACATCTAGTCTATATAGGCACAGGTTAAAAAAATCTTCGCCTCCTAAAAATATGCATGTAACATCTATAAAATTAATTATAAAACACCCAGTATTATTAATATTATTATAAAATACTAAAACTTAACATCACTAGCGGTTGGTAGTTGGCACTCAACAAATTTGTAAAAAATCTGTAAATTAAATCTGGTTTCTTTATTTGTTTTGAAAGATTTATAAAATATTGCAGTGCTGTAAGATAACACGTATGTATGTAGATAGGTAGAAAAACAACTCAATACGATCATAATTTTAAATCATTTTAGCAAAAATTAATATAAAAAAATATAGATATATTAATTTCAATGTGTTAAAAGTTTATGAATTTAACGATGTGTTGAAAATATTAAAACTAAGAAAATCAGTTCAATTTAAATTTTCATTTGAAATTAACATTTATGGTGTTAGGAATAAAAAAAATTATACTCAACTATACCTCATAGAACAACGCAAGTAGTTTGCATCACCTAGCTAGGTGACTGTAAAAAAATGATCATGTTGGTTGTTATTGTATTATTTATTGTATTATACTATTGTAATGGAAGTGAGTGACCCTGAGCTACCACTGAATTATAGTATATTCAACTTTAATATGCAGTAGAAGTAAATAAAACAATCGTGCACGCGGCAGCTGGCGCGTGGTTTCATTGGTTAGAACACTCGAATGTTGCGAGAGTAGGGATATGGAAAATTAAACAGGTCAGTACGTGAGTACTTGCGAAGAAGTGTGCAATGCATTGCAATGGACTGTTATATAGAAATATTTTGTTTTGAGTCCTACCCTGTCACTAAATCCGTTGTTGTCACGTGCGTTTACTTACGCTCACTGCATTTTGAAGTTGAATATACTATAGTAATTCGTAAACAGGCTAGTTTTTCTTTTTTTTTATTTTACACATTTTTTTTGTGAAAAACCTTTAATTTAATGTAGTAAAACACGTAAAAACTGACTTTTAAAACTAATTCAAACATATTTTCAACATGTTATAATAAGAAATTAAGAAATATGCACCAATAAATAGTCCATAAAAAATATTATTATATTGACGCGATTTACAAGAACAAATAAGCCAATTTTAGTTTTACTAAACTTGTTTTAGCATTTCTTTAGAAAAATATAGTTCAGCAAATACATATTTCATGAAAAGGAATGCAAGATTAATTCACATAATTAAAAACAATTAAGCCATAAATAAAAAACTTTTTTTTGAAACACCCTAATGGTATATTTAGTTGATAATTATAAATAAATACTAAATTAAGTAATTACAGTATTAAAGTTTTATAAAAGAAAATTTAAATCTCTAATGAGTTTATAATAACTTCATACTCGTAATCTTGCATTTAAAACATTTTTTGTATTTTTTTTGTATTTGCTATTTATGTTTCTCGTAGTTTTACAAAAGGGTATTTTTAGATACAGTTATGTTATATTTGACAATAAATAATTATAAACATTTTTTCTGTGCAAATTTCCGCAGTTTAAGATTCATCAAGAGCCTTTATTTTAGTTTTAGAGCCCTAGAATGAACAATACCCTAATGAAAACTTGTATAAAAACGAAAAACCACATTAGTAGCAGAAAAAATAAAAAGTTATCGAATCACAAAATCAATTAACAACTAACTTAACACGAGTGTGTGTTTTCATCACAGACTATCACAGATTACATCTGCAATCCTTTTAATTAATTATAATTAATTATTATTACTTTATTGTGTTCCCTACAAATTCCACTAAAATCATTTTAATTTTTTATTTCCGCCGACACATTTTCCCCATAATTTTTGATACAATTACATCAATTTTTCATGAACAACGTATATTTAAATTGCGCCCGGCCATATACATATACATATATGTTTATTAACGTCTCATATAAGCCACACAATTATTTCTAAATCAATGGAGCTCTCTACAACTAGAATTATGAAACAAAAGACGTCTACCCTATCTCTATCTCATTTGTGCTACACTTTCCAGTCAACCAAATAAATACTGTATTTGTTTTTTATACAACAAATACAGTATTTATTTGGTTGGCCGGAAACTGTAGCACTGAGCGGTACGAACGAACATAGCTAATGTGAATCTGTAGAATAAGATATTCTAATAAAATTTAGATTGCGTCAGTAATTTCTTTAATAAAAATAATATAGTTAGACTTTTCGCCCGGCCAAGTAAATATTGTATTTGTTCAACAAAGAACAAATACAGAATTTGTTTGGTTGGGTGGAAGTGGGAGTATATGTATGTCTTCTATCCTTTTTGGGTAGAATATGGTAGTAGTAAGTCTACGTGCATTCTGGGTCACATCCTTTTAGGGGTTTCAAGTGCACAGCCCACTACTACTAATAAATGCTCCAACTTCAATTCCAAATTAATTTTTTGGTGTTTTCCTTCTGGATAATTGCCCACTAACTTATTTTAGTTGCGCCCGAAAACCATATGGACGTATCAAAGAACTTTTACCTCAAGAAGGAACATGATGAAATCTACCGTATGCTTTGTTTGAAGCGTGAACCAACTCCGGTGAGGGGCTGGTGGGGAGTGACTATTGTTTACACTTAGTACGCGTAAAAAGAGAGAAAGAATGTGTAAACTCACAGTCTAATCTCGTAAAATGACAGGGGTACAGTGTTGCCGATTGGAAACATATATTTGGATATTTTATTGTAAATTTTAAGAAACATTAGTTCTGTATGAGTTTTATATGAACTAGTAGTTTAATTTTAATAGATTTAAATATACTATATTATTAAACATAATTATAGTATACACAATAAAGTTTTTTACATTTTTAATTTAAGTATAATGATTTGAATTCCTGATAAGGTGGAAACTACGCAAAATCGCTACTAGGTAGCCTGAAAGTCGACTAGCGACATCTACATTTTACACCACAAAGCTGTATCGCGTTTCTGTTAGTAAATAACAAACAAAAAGATGACACCTTCGTAAACATTGGTCTGAAATTACTTCTTGAGGTAAAAGTTCTTTGGGACGTATCCAACCAATCCTTTTTTTTTCGACTGTGCTACCTTACGTTAAAGCTTTCCGTTAGATAATTAAGATTAAAACCATGTACAAATTATTTAGCTCCAATTGTAGTTTTTAACTTATAAATGATTCTTTTACTATTTTAAAAAGTAATTATCAGATGTCAATTGATTTATAAAACTTGTGTGGCTTAGGACACTATTAACTTGCTAAAACATTTATTATATAAATATCACGTTACATATTTTAAGTACAGTCAATGTATAAATACTTCTCACTGCTTTGCCTTGCTACAGTTTTAGAGTGACTCAAACCACCAATGCATCTTCGCGATGAGCGTAACACTTTAAATGGTACGATAGGTCATAGATGGCTCGCTTATATTTATCTGTCAAACGTCTATCTATTAAGTTTTGAAATTAAATATCTCAAATGATGCCAACTTGCACATATTAGGGTTAAAATTAGTAGAGGCACTCAATAGACCCAGAATCACGTTTTATTTAATTAACAGAAGATGTCTAGATAGGTACACATTTTCCTTGGACTAAGTTTTTACTTTTAGAGTAAAGTAAGATTTGATATGGTACTTAATATACTTTAATGTAATGAGCCCAAATTATTTTGTCAAATCAACCTTAAAAATGCAATCAAAATTCTGCTATTTTCGCCAATTCTGGTCGGCTACTTCCTTCTAAGAAAATAGATAATATAACTTCTATCCTAAATAATTTAGCGGTTTTTAAATCATAGATGTAGATGATTTAGATAGTTCTAACGTGTAAAGTAATATCGCATATAAAATTCGGCACGTGCCAAAGGATGTATCTTATCTAGAGTAACGCCAAGAAATTAATGTTTTTAAATTCCAGACATTTTCTGCAACAAATAAAATGTGGCTTGGTTTAAAAAAGTCGAGCTATTCGCGACTACATTTCCTACCGGATTCGAATGTATTTGATGGAAACCATAATAAATATTCTACATTTCTACAGGTTTTTTTGTTCTATATATACAACAATATATAATATATTTCTCTATTAAAAATATCATAAATATACTCTCTTAAGTAGGAAACAAAAATAGTAGTCCAACTTATGACTAAGGCGTCTAGGTGCTGATATATATTCGGGGATATACAAAATTTTATAGATTTGCCATTGTTAGAAATATCTTCCAACCTACATTTTAATAAAACAGTTGCCAAATGTTAACCAATCTTGAAGTATTGAGTAAAATCTTTACAAAATAAATCCATAATAACGGATCCCATTGCGTTTTTTTATCAGTGGGAATATCCAAAAACTTTTCTCCATTTGGAAAATCGTACAAACAATGTTACCTTATTTTTCTTTTTTTTTTAATACAAAATATAACATTTAACCAGAAAAAAAAATAGAATCTAGTCAAGTTTTTAAACTAGTAAAATGTTATTTTAGATTTAAAGCTTTCACGGCCATTAAGATATAAAGAACTTTCACTTTCGGGTTTAGACCGTGTTAATGGATTTTCACTTTCCGACGTTTCGTCTCTTACTACTAGAGACATCTTCAGGGATTAATCTGAAACTAAGTTTCGAATCAACTTGTGTCACTATTTATGACGAGTTGTGGTTATTCACCCGTGACGAGGTTTTTCCTATCAAAGACTTCCATATTGCAGGTAAGTGGTAACCAGTGTCCCGATTGATATTGTTAGGATGCTTGATGATTTCTATCGATTCCCGTATCTTCCTTGGCATTTTTCTGTTTTCTGTTAATATTTGTTTTGTATCAGACAAATTGATTTTATGACCTGTTTCATGTACATGTTCGGCTACTGCCGATAAGGAAATTTGTTTCTTTCTTATATTGCGCTCATGCTCTTGAAGTCTTGTAGAATTTTTTCTCTTAGTTTCACCTATGTAAACCGTACCACAGGAGCAGGGTATTTTATATACGCCTTCTGAACTCAGGGGTATTTTGTCTTTTGTTGAAGTCAAACATTGACCTAATTTTTGGTTGGACCATTAAAACCTAAAATTTGGCGCAGATACGTAGACGATGTCTATGCTATTTGGCCCCATGGCATGGAAAGCCTTCAAGGTTTTCTAAATCACCTCAATTCCCAACATAAATCTATACGGTTTACGATGGAAATTGAGAACAACGGATCACTTCCCTTTTTGGACGTTTTGGTTTACAAAACGGAAAATGGCTCAATAGGACACTCGGTATACAGGAAGAAAACCCACACTGACAGATACCTAAACGCATTTTCACATCACCATCCCTCTCAAAAACACTCGGTAGTTAATTCACTTGTTCATAGGGCTTTCATGATTTCAGACAAGAATTCCCTAGACACAGAACTCCTTAAACTAACCAAAGCCTTGACCATGAACGGTTATACCAAAAAAGACATTAATAAGACCATATACAAATACAGAAATCCCAGACCCAAACAACAGGACAATAGTGACAATGACAGACAGACACAAGTTATACTTCCCTATGTAAGCGGTATCACGGATAAAATAGGTAAACTTTTGAAGAAGTCAAATATTAAGCCTATATTTCGGTCCAACCAAAAATTAGGTCAATGTTTGACTTCAACAAAAGACAAAATACCCCTGAGTTCAGAAGGCGTATATAAAATACCCTGCTCCTGTGGTACGGTTTACATAGGTGAAACTAAGAGAAAAATTTCTACAAGACTTCAAGAGCATGAGCGCAATATAAGAAAGAAACAAATTTCCTTATCGGCAGTAGCCGAACATGTACATGAAACAGGTCATAAAATCAATTTGTCTGATACAAAACAAATATTAACAGAAAACAGAAAAATGCCAAGGAAGATACGGGAATCGATAGAAATCATCAAGCATCCTAACAATATCAATCGGGACACTGGTTACCACTTACCTGCAATATGGAAGTCTTTGATAGGAAAAACCTCGTCACGGGTGAATAACCACAACTCGTCATAAATAGTGACACAATTTGATTCGAAACTTAGTTTCAGATTAATCCCTGAAGATGTCTCTAGTAGTAAGAGACGAAACGTCGGAAAGTGAAAATCCATTAACACGGTCTAAACCCGAAAGTGAAAGTTCTTTATATAGTAAAATGTTGATTTTATAGTCGAAAAAATACTAAATAAAAATAATCCTTTCATACTGTCAAAACGTTTTTACAATTTTATTTAAACTTCACGTGTAATAATTCTAATAAAAAAAATCAAATAATCGTCAATTCTGAACAATAATTACGATTAGTTCTTGAGATATGTTTATTAATTATTATATAAATTAAGCTTTAAAGTTTCTTACAAAACTTGTATAAAATTCTGCCATTTACAAGGAAATATACGCAAAAGAGTTGATTATTTTCTCTTAACAGCATGGAAATCTACTTTAGTTATTAGGTGGGGCTGAAAATTCTTTTTTTTTTGTGGTGAATAATTATTTTGTTAGTAATTTAAATAGAAAATTTTAGAAATATTGTGGATTTTGCGTAAGTCTTGAGTTAGTAAAAAAAATGAAAATCTAGTTTTGAGCAAAAAAGATATTTTCCACGAAAAAAATTGTACTTTAGTCTGTTATCTGTCAGTCTGTGTGTTCGGAAAAGTGACCACGATAACTCGAGAATGCTTTGAGCTTTGAGCAAATTTGCAATATAGGTTTTCCATCCAAAGTTCTCGGTGGGGATTGTTTTTGGTAAAATCGCGATGGGGTGAGGGCAAAAACTATTTAAAAAAATATTTTTTTTTATTTTGGTAAAATTATTAAAAAAAAAAAAATTAAAAAAGAATTAATTTTTCGAAAAAATAACATTTTGTAGTTTTTTTTATTTTAAATTGAATATTTTCACCCTGACCTAATGTTTAATGCGAATATAGCGGGGGCACCGGGGGCACGTAAGCTTTACGTCTTGTTTTATATTAACGACGCAAATGTTTATTTTATACGTATAATATAAATATTATCTATTTCACTAGTTTGTATATGATTATTGCTATAAATTTCCTGTGTTGGAGAAAAGGACGAACCAAAAAAGATAAAAATTAAGAGCAATCAAGTAAGTAAAAAAAGTTATTCACGAGTCCTAACGAGGTGTCAAATTTAAATAAAGTAAATATAAATGAAATAAAGTTTAGTGCCTTATAGACGGCAAATTATACAAATATTATATAAAAATTTGCATTTCTCTAATACAGAATTTTCATAATCAATGAGAAAAACCTTACCACAATGACATATAGTTGCTATTTCACGATTATTTGCTATCATCAGTGCCATATATTGGTTTCGTTGCTTTCGCACTGATCAAAGAAAAAAATCTAATTCCTACTGAACTAAAACTATCCTGTATTGAAGGAGTACAATTGGTGGCGCTATCTAGTGTTTTTTAAATAAACAAAATTTTATTTTTTTACAGTGCCACACCTCTTCCTTTTTTTTTTGTTATTAATTAGGTCAGGTGAATGGAACATTTAAAAAATAACTTTTTTAAATAGAACATAAAAAAGCTCTTTAAATGGAAAGACCAAAATTTAAAAATTCAAAAAACTAGTCCAAAGAAATAGAAATTTATATCTTGAAAAAATAAAGATTTCAAATAATAGTATTGACCAATATAAATTAACAGGCCTATGTTTCTTTAATGAAAAATCAAACCTTTGAAATTTGTCTTTTTTGATCCGCCCTAGCAAACAGACATCTACCAAATTAAAGGAACATACACACATCTCACGTGGCTTTAGATCTGTCATAAACGGGAGCTGGACATAATTTTTAGATACATTATGTCCCAAAAATAAAACAGTGATATAAAAGTAACTAACAGTTAGTTACAAGCGACATAATTTTAAAATTATTTATTATTTTATATTAAATAAATAATTCAGCAAGAAAACTAAGCATATGAAAATCAAGCAACATTTCCACGTGTAGAAATACTCTTTATGAAATCAACTGCCAAATTTAAGGGGCATAAAGTATAAGAAAAAAAAGTGAAAAACTAAAACGAAAGAATATCTTTAAATTATTTTGTAAAATAAAAGTTGTTAATTTAATTTTTTATTTCAGCATAACCGATTTTTTCTTTCCCTTTCGATCGTCTACAACCACTTTCTCCCTGCATTATAATACTGTAAAGGTACACTATACCAAAACAAAATTAAAAATCGTAATACCTATATAAAAAGAAACAAAACTAAATATTAAAAAAAAAGACCGGATGTAACAATACGCGTAAACCAAGGCGGAACAATTTTACTGTGACAAATGCCTTAAGAATATATATATTTTTTAAATTCATTAAGATTATATTTTTCAAAATACGGGTTTAAAATCCATGAAACCCAGCTTAAAACAGCAAACTTTATCCCCTCTTTTCCAGTGAATTATTTAATATTTTTAGCAGGGTTTCAATTGCTTTTGATTGTGCATAGAGTGACTGCTCATGTTTTTGACACTAACCAGTTTTCGGACATTTTTAGGTAAAAATCACAATAAAGGATAAAATCATAGTATTTTTAACTTCTTAACGGACAAGGGGTTTGGAAAAGTGCACTGAATTTAGTCATCTGATCAATAACAGGTGCAATTACCCTATAAATAATAAACCAAGACAATTTAAGCCATATCAAGCGAATCAACTGATGCCCATACTTCTTCATTTTTGCATTATTAATACATAGGGCGGAAACAGATTCACCACGTATTTTAATGGTTTACCATAATACTTTTTTTCTAAAGAGCCACAACAAGCCAGTAAAATACGTTATGAATGTTCCTTTACCGCTTTGTATTGTTTACTATTCTAAAAAAGTAAAGTTGTTAAGTGAGGCAAAAAGTTTACTTATGGTTTTTTCCTGTCTCATGTTTCAAATATTTGTTAAAAAATTAATACAAAAAAAGTCACTCGTCTGTAAAATTTGTAATTGTAAACTTGATTAAGGATTGCAAGGATTTAAACTATTGCCAATGTTGACAGGTTATATAAATCCGGCCCTGAATAAAGTAAGTTTACAATTACAACTTGGTCCTACGCGAAGTTTTATTCCTAAATTCAGCGTCAATACGTAAGACATAAATAGAGTTAAATTTATCTTGAGATCTACGTCATAAGTGCAACCATCTGAACTTGAAGATTTAGGATAAATGTTTTTTAATGCGCATGCGGGTGAAAGAATTCAACGTTGCGTGGTTGGGTTACATTGTTGCAGATTTTCCTGACGTAAGGCTCGAGATAAATATAATACCTATGTATTTTATCAATTGAACTATTATTCTTGTAAACAAGTCGGTTTTAATTGCACTTAATTTTTAATTAAATGGAAATATTTTAGGTTCAAAACATATATTTTTCTGAATTAATTGGAGATAGCCTAAATGGTATAAGTATACACCAAAAAAAAATAAGAATTCATTAAATTTGAACCGGTGATCGCTTTTATTATAATGCTGCTTAAAATTCCTTGCCTTCATGAATAAAGTCATTATATTTCAACAATTAAATTTTAACATTATTTAATGAATTTTAAGCATTGATATAATAATACTGGCAGACTAACATCTCTACTCTAAATTTCTCTACTCCCTAACATCCCTACTCCATAACATCCCTACTCCATAACAACTCTACTCTGTAACATCCCTACTCCATAACATCTCTACTTCGTAACAACTCTACTCCGCACTATATGCACTCGATTAGCCACTTGTCTTAACTCAAAAAAATATATGTCAAGCTAAGTCACTGTCAAATATGAATTTAGTTTATTAATTACTTACTTATTAGTGCATGTTAAGAGTACGCGGAAAATGTGAATTTTAGAATAATTCGTTTATGATGGTTCTAGATTTAAATTTAAAGATAAACGTTTTTTAGGGAAAAAATAAAATAATCTAGAAGAAGAAGCTTCTTTGTTCTGCAAACCGCTCATTTATTATAAAGTGGCTAATAAAGTGCATATAGTGTGGAGTAGAGTTGTTACGGAGTAGAGATGTTATGGAGTAGGGATGTTACAGAGTAGAGTTGTTATGGAGTAGGGATGTTAGGGAGTAGAGAAATTTAGAGTAGAGATGTTAGTCTGCCATAATACTCCCTTTGTTACAATTAAAAACATTCTTCGGCTTAAAATTAATGCAACTTTTATTGATGTTACCTAAACTTTTAGTTGAGTGTAGTTTTATGACAGTTGATTGCATAAACGCAAAGTTAATAGAACTTTTTCGCATTATTCGAGAAAAAAGTCATTAAATTATAATTGATGGAGCAATGCTCCAGTGAGTTTAAATATTTTCATTTAACAATAATCATTCAGGTTAAGCTCGGTTTACTAAAACAAATAAACTTTTTAATCTTTTCTTACCTATTTTTATAATAGTTATCAATTAATAACACAGGTTTACAAAAAAAAAGTCAGGACTATTTGACTGGACCGGGGTATTCCTAGGTATTTTGGCGCCCTGAATCAGATCCCGGGGTCAGTTTTGCCCCATCACGTCAGGAAAACGAGATTTCAAGGTTATTTGAGGTCAAAATGGTGATTTTTTGGGAGCGGCCCCGGGACAACATCTCAACGTTCAGAAAGTATTCAAGACCTACACAGTTAACAGGTCGCTTGAGATATTGTCCCGGGGTCGCTCCCAAAAAATCACCATTTTGACCTCAAATGACCTTGAAATATCGTTTTCTTGACGTGATGGGGCAAAACTGACCCCGGGATCTGATTCAGGGCGCCAAAATACCTAGGAATACCATGGTCCGGTCAAATAGTCCTGACTTTTTTTTTTGTAAACCTGTGTAATTAATAAAGTTTAATTTATTTTGAAATTATAAACAAAGTGGAATAAAAAAGGTTTTATTTTTATCTTTAGTGCTTGTTACAGGCTTTTATTAGAGGAAGGGTAGCAAGTGTGGCTGTCTTGTAATATGAGTTTCTAATGCAGTTCTCTGCATCCGACTGTCGCAAATCGTAAATGGCAAAGTTAAACTTCCACAGTAAAGATTCATTAGTTCATACATTCGTTGACGTTTGAGAATTTATTTTCATTTTCCGTCGTTTTAAGCAAGTCACAGAACTTTTTCGGGTTTATAAATTCCATTACATGAAAAATAACAATGTTTTCAAAACCATTTCTACAACAAATTAAAGCCACATAATCGGGCTTTGATGTGTGCTTATTAGTTTTCTCCTAATTAAACATAACCTCTTTTGTTGTATCGACCGAGTATTTTTGCAATATGATCCATCCTTTTGTTTCTATTATGGGCTATAGAGAACTATGTACCCAAGCCTAGAATTTTTCTAGGATGTCAAGAAAAGATCAGCAAGCAGCCAAGAATAGAAAAAAATGGAACGAGGGTGATATGGAACGCGCTATTATAGCGGTGAGGTAGCACGAGATTGGTACCTTCAAAGCTTCAAAAATATTAATGTACCACGTTTTACATTATGAGTTATTTGACTTATTATTTTATTTTAGATATAACTTTTATACTTTTAACTTATTACGACCAAAAAGATTGATTTCCACTTCATATCTATTCATCACACTGTTTTGGGGGTAGCCTATATTTAGGGCCAATTTCAAATCGACACAAAATTGTACCTTCTTACTATTTACGAAATAATGAATTTATTATTTGTTTTAACCAATGTGAAATTATAACAGGTGGTGACTAATATAGCTATCGTTGGGTACGTTTGGTATTGAAGCTAAACCTATTTTTTTACAAGAAAAAATAAAATGGCTAGCCCATATTTGCTCCCTTTCCTCTATTAATGGTGCAAGTGGCTTGCAAAACAATTTTACACTACGATATTTTAATAACGCTTTGATATAGAGACTTGAAATTTTGACTATAAGTTTTTTCCAACGTTAAAAATCGTTGATTCAAAATTTAAGTCTTTGTGTCAAAGCGTTCTTGAAATATCGTAGTGTAAAGTTGTTTTGCAAGCGACCACCACCATTAATACGTCTGTAGTAAACTTCCAAACTTAGCCTGAATGATTTTTGTGAAATAATAATAAACTAATTTTCGAACAAAAAATTAATCCGCATAGCTTCTTTTCTCCAAAGTTCGTTCTTATGATATTATTTATAATAAATTTATTATTAAAACAACAATTGTATATTTATCAAATTGTAGTAAAAAAAAATATTTCCTGTTACCAGATATTTTTTATTTATTTGTAGTCCAGGCAGTGGGTAGGTTCTGACTTGCAAAAGGTATAGGAGAGTTCTAATTTGGTAGATTTATACAGTTTGATGTCCTCATTAATATTCCTAGTTTTCGACCTTGAGCGACCGCTGCTCGCGCCGCCAAATTGGAAAAATGGTACCGAAAACCAGTTTTTTCGAGAATATCTTCTCTCCAGCGCCACCTAGGTTAAAAATAGTTATTACAAAAATTATAGAGCATAAAATTTCCTGCAACTTTTGTATGAAATATGTTTTAATCAGATTAGTAGTTCACGAGTTACAGCGTACTCAAGCTCAGAAAATTTCTACAATATATTTACTGACATTTTGAGAAAATACAGGGCGAACAGTAACTGGCATGCCAAAATTAAGGAACGTAGCTCCCTAAGGCTCATTTCCGGATCAACCTTTATTGGATTTTTTTGTTGATATTTTTAGATGTAGAATCACCTCTTTAATTTTGGCATGTCAGTTACTGTATGTAGCTATTTTTCGAATTGTAGAAATTTGCTGAGCTTGACTCAGCTGTAACTCATGAACTATTCATCTGATAAAAAATGTTTCCTACAAAAATTGCAGGAAATTTTATGCTTTTTAACCTAGGTGGCGCTGGAGAGAAGATATTCTTGAAAAACTGGTTTTCGGTACCATTTTTGGAATATGGCGGCGCGAGCGGCGATCGCTCAAGGTCGAAAACTCGGAATATTAATCAGGACACCAAACTGTACAAATCTAGCAAATTAGAACTCTCCTGTACCTTTTGCAGCGAAAGCGCCCTTTTATGACTTCAATGCCTAGCCTAAATAATAAAATAAAACGCTAAAGAGTTATGTAGATTAATTTTCTATACCCAGATATTAAATGTGAATCTAGATTTCCGCGTATTCGTAGGTAGCGAGCCAACCAATAAAATCAATGAATCGAATCCAATATAAATAAGTTATTTAAAATAACATGTTTCTTCATCTATGGAGGAAATGGCATGTGTTTCTATATGTATATACAAGTGGTTTTTCTTATTTAGTTTTTTGCGTAATTTAATTAATATATTAGGTATATTCTATGTAAATTATTATTAGATATACTCTACAAGTATAATTGCACTTATAATTGTTATATGATTTTTATGATAAGTAATCAAAATTTGAAATCGTATTTGCCTTTAAAAACTAGTACTAAACTCCACCCAACGAAAATATACCTATCACTCTGATGTTACAGCGTGTAAATCAAAAAGCATTGTGACTGTGTAATTGGTCCTTGTTTTATTAAGACTTAAAACATAATTTTTATATAGAAAATGTACATATAAAAAATTATTTAATAAGTCTTAAGAAATAAGTTTCAATTAACGTACAGAGTACCGTGGGGGGACTTCGACGGTGTGGGTGACTTCGGACACTTTTTTGCAAAGCCCTCTGAACCAAAGCACGTGTGCACAAGTTATGAGATTATGTGCACATGTTGTGGAAATAAACTCCAAAACTTGTGTACATAACCCCAAAAGTTGTGCACAAGTGATTTGGTTTAGAGGGTTTTGCGAAAAGTATACGAAGTCACCCACACCGTTTGAAGTCACCCCACTTGTTTGATTTACGCGCAGTGACGTCAGAGTGGTATCCTCTCGTTAAATAAAGTTTAATAAATATAGGAATTAAACCAAAACTTTTTTTTTTATTAAAAAAACGAATCGTGACATACTTTTAGTCCGTATATTTATGATAAATACAGTTAGCTTAATGCAAATACGATTCCCAATTTTAAAAGGATTCAACGAAAACGGTACGAAAAGACTCATGTAAAAATATAGCACAGAAAATCTTTCATTTACTCATAAACTAATAAATTCGCTAGTTTATTACGATAAAACGGTTTGGCTAAAGAATTAAATAACGAAAAAAAAAAAAAAAAATCTATACGAAATATGCTGTAGATACTTTTAAGTATAAAAAATTATTTTTTTTTATTCAAAAAGTTAAGTTTTCACAAAGTAGGTATATTATAGGTAAACTCCGCGCATTATCTATCTGAGTTGATGGTCATTTGTTTCTTGTTATTTGGTTGGCAGAATATATTTAGTTCCTTATGTAAGGTTTTCATCTTGTTTAAAATTTATTGTCAATCAAGACATTATTTTGACTTTTATAAAAAAATCCAAATAATTTGCTTTAGCAAGAAGAAATAACAAGAAAAGTGCATAAAAAGAAAACTAAAGCATCAATCTATAAACATTTTGTTTAAATGAAGTAATATAATGCAGTGCTCTATAAATTTTTGAAGTAAACACTATAACAGAGAATTTTTTGGTTAAAATAATACTGGTCCGTAATTTTATTCAGGTAATGTGAAATTTAAGTTTATAATAGCACTTTATGAATAAAAACTTACTATTATAATTTTGAACAAAGATTTACTTTTTAAACAGATTTTGTTATTATTTGTAAGACGTAAAATGACAGTCAATTTAACCTAAATGTTAAAAATTATCGAAAGCACAATGGGCTACAAAAATATTACTAAAAGTCATTTTTAAACCACTAATCATAGCTTCCTTGATCCAATTTGTTACTCAGATAGATAATGCGCCGAGTATATATATATTTTTTTTAGGCAAAAATTAAAATTTAGGTGCTTATTTTTTTTTCTGTTTTTTTTTGTAAGTTCTGATAGCAAAAGTTGTTTTTTTTTCGTTATTTACGAGCCGTTGACCGTGATAAAAAGTGGATTAGGCTGAGGCAATTAGCTAGTGTTCATGGACAATGTCCATTGGACATCCCTAAAGGGGAAGAGGTTTACAGCTAGTGGGGACTTTCTTCTTCCGTATCCAGCGGACTGGGGGAAAGGAACTTACGCACGTACTTGGGGTAATGAGTTTTCTCATGGGCCTTAAGAATAGTCGACCGGGAAAATGTTTTTCCACACAACGCGCACCGGAAAGGCCTTTCGCCTGTATGTACCCTACAATGGTCCTTCATATGATGGCGCAATTTAAACGCCTTTCCGCAAAACTCGCATTTAAAAGGTCGCTCCCCTGTGTGGGCACTTAGATGTTGCACAAGCGTGGGAACGTCCGGGAACGATTTCCCGCAGAACTTGCACATAGCTGCACCACCTCCCACCCCCACGTCGTTGAGATCCAGGTCCATGTTGGTGGGTGGTTGGTCCGTAGGGTCTGGAGGATCGTGAGGAGGCACTGGAATCCTCGCACTGAAGTCCATGAAGGAGATGGGTTCCGGCATAGAGGATGGGTGGATTTGTCTTGCTTCCCGGTACTTGAGGGTCTCGAGGCTATGGGAAAGGATGTGTCGGGTAAGCTTGCTCTGGTGCGGGTAGGTGTTCCTGCAGTACATGCAGGGGTAGAGGCGGGGCGATCCTTCTCGGTCCTGCATATCCTGCAACCAAACAAAATCACATCAACTTCTTGGTTCGTGGTTCCACCGTCTGGTTCTGTGATAGCCGCCGCAAGAAGTTGACGCTCATTTGTCTGGCTGTAGGAGATGCCTGCCACTTACTTCCTACTCATTCGCATGTCTGTTCCAGACAGGTTCTGGTCCCAGTCCGACTTATTCACGGCCCAGTAGCAACTCAACGGTGCTGCAGACACATGTTACATCATCTCAAGCCAAAATGAATGTCAACTTCTTGACGACAGCACTCACGGTACACCTTGTTTACTAACTTTACTTATTATAGTTACTCCTCGCAAAGCTAGATGTTTTTTAAAAAATTTTAAAATAGGTAATATCCTAAATGAATTTTTGAATTGTTTTTGATTGTCAGTTGTTTTAAATTTTGTTGTTTTCACGATAACTCAAGAACGGGGATTCGAAAATAAAATTTTTAGAAACATCTCAGACAAGATGGAAAAGCCTAGGGCTTTTACTTTCTCTCTCTCTCTTTCTCTTTCTCTACTGCTGTTGGGTCTCTCTTAAAAAAAGTAAAACCCAGGCAGCGCGAAATAAAAAAATAGAAAATGAAGAAAAAATGGTTTCGATCGATTATCGGGAAAATAATCTATAAAATATCCAAAAATAGAGAGCAAAATAAAAAAATAAAAGAAAAAGTCGGATTTAAAAAAAAAATTGGTTTTTAATCGCAGCGTAAGATAAAAAAAACAGAAGATTAAAAAAAATGGTTTCGATCGATTATCGAAAAAATAATTTATACAATATACAAAAATAAAAACTGCCTTATCTAAACACGTGTATACACAGTACAAAAAAATTCGGTTTTAGGAAATAATGTTGCAGAAATTATATCGTTATAAAAGGTTATATGGGAAAAAAATGCAATATACTATTTATTGTGAAGTGTACTTTATGAAAAGCAAAACATTACTCATCTTCAGGGAATGTTTCTATATTAATTATTCTGTCTAAACAAAGGTTACGCTTTTCGGTAGTGGGCTTTTAAATTAATGAAATTATGTTTACTTTAAAATTTATTAAAATTACTTTAAACTAAAGCATTGTTTAAATTAAACAGTAATACAGGGTCTCCCTTTTTCGACCTGAAGCATGCAAATCTCGGTAATTATAGGAGATACAAGATCAGTAAAATTAGAAAAAAGTTGCGCATATTTATGCTGATCAATAATCTAAAAGAAAATTTGACCTACCATTTTTTTGTTTTTTAATTATTGCATAAAATTAAAAATACCGAGTTTCATTTTTATTTTTTTGAGCAAAAACCGACAAAGCTAGACGCTTTTAACTGAAACATTGTTAAGGTATTTTTTGCAAGGAATCTAAATCTTTGTTTTTTCTTATGGGTGCTATTTTACATTTTTTAATACAGTTTTTTTCTGATTACGATAATGCATCACACGAGTTGATCAATTCTTACATTTTGAAAAAAATAAGGAAGAAGTCGCTATACCATAGAGATAAGGATTGCTAAACATAACCTTATTTATTGATAAAATAAAACGCTAATTGCATAAAAACAATAAATAAATAAATAAATAATAAAACTTTACATGCAGCTTGCACATAATAAATAAATTATTATTAATGCAAATGACGTCTATATCTCACGCAAAATAATTTATACCCAGTATTTAATTTTATATAAATACGTATAATATTAAATAAAATATATAATAGAAAAGGTTTAAATGTTTTTTTATTAATGAATATTTGATTTTATTTTATCTTATAAATCGGAATATATTTTTTTCTACGAGCGTGCGGAAAGGTGTCTCTTTCCGCACGCATATGCGTGTGGAAAGAAGGTCTTTACCGCATGCATAATTATTTCATAAAAACAAGTAGCTTGATTATACAAAAGTGTATTGACTAAGACACTTGTTTCCATGGCGACCGATCAACATGATAGCGTCCTAAGCTAGTTTGTTCGTGTCAATTATGTTGTCAATTTTAATTGTAAAGTTTTTATAAAAGAAAATGATGAAGAAGATGAAATTTTACCTGAAGGAATAATAGAAATGGCAAATGCAAATAAAAACTGCAATAAATTTATCATTAATGTTCAACCAAAATAGAATTGGTAATAACTGGTAGATTATTTTCAATAATTGTTAAAACTGTTTAATATCTTAATTCTGTCGTGTTATTTATTTATTGTTTTTCTATTGAAAAAAAAACAAAAACAACATTTATTCAATTAAGCATACTTATATATAAAAGCATATTTTATTTTTAACTCGCCCGTAGAAAAAATATTGTTCGTAACACATGCGTAAAGAGACTTTTCCGCACTCGATTGTAATCTAGTGCGGAAAAGAGCCTCTTTCTACACTTGAGCCAAATTGAGCTATTAAACAAAAGTTTTAGTATTAACTGAGTAATAGGCATTTTAAAAAAGTTTTTTTCAGATTTTTGCACTTTTTTTGAAAACCGTTAAAGATTTTTAAAATCTGCGATAAAACTGCAACTTATATTTGTATAATGTTCCTAGAAAAATAGTTTAGGGCTGAAAATAATGATATTTATTATTTTTTTCAAAAAACCAGTAGTATTTATTTTAGAACCCTAAACTGGTGGCAGCAAATTTCTTAAAAAATCAAGATTTTTATCCCTTAAAGTTTTAAATATTAAAACCTTAAAAAAATTAAAACTTGTTTTACTTACGGTATCTTGCGGGTGTCTAGAATAGTCGGATGAACTTTCACCAGCATTTTTGTCTTCTCCCCCGCCCCAATCCACTTCTTTTTTAAGACTCTGAAACCAAAATCATAATTTTAAGGGTTATCTAAAAATAAAACAAACTAATAATAAGAAACAGCTACCTCCTTTTAAAATATCATAGAGATGGCATGACATGTTACTGCAAGGTAATACCAAATCCAATTTAAGTTCCAAAGAATGGTCAAAGCAAATAAGGCACACAAACACTGTTTAGGCGAATAACAATATATACAGAGTCTATCAGAACTCACGTTAAAAAAATTACATATGTACTTATACAGCAATAAGAAGAAATTGAGCAAAATTTCAGAGGGGGTGTATGTATGAAATTTTGAGATAAGAACGTTTTATTGCTGTATAAGTACATATGTAATTTTTTTAACGTGAGTTCTGATACACCCTGTATTATTATAATTATATTAATTTGTAATTTTAAAAAACCTAAATAAATGTATCTGAAATAAATCTGAAAACAACCATTAGATATTGGTAAAATGGGGTCTAGACTATTCATATCGACAGCAAAATCGGATCAGATCGTTTTCGGAAGATACTGTTAAAAGTTCTGCTTCTTTGCCATTTTTTAGGTATAGTTAAGGAATTTATATAACAATTCTGGTAGAATCCGAATCCGTTTACAGAATTGCCTATCAATTTTCGTTTTCGAAAAAAATGAAAATACAAAAAAAATTACAGTTTTATTGATGAAAGTTTTTTATGGGTCTTTCTACCTTCAAATTATAAAAATAATCTTTTTTTTAAACATTTGGCTAAATATTTTTTTTGTATTCTTTGAATATAAATAAACATACCTACAAATTTTCACGATGATATCTATTTTTTTTCTATATAAAAAAAAATGTTTAAAAAAAGATTATTTTCATAATTTTTAAGGTAGAAAGACCCCTTAAAATAAAAATGCCCAAACACCTCTCTACCAATATTCACTGGTGGTGTGCTTTGACCATTATTTAAAACTTGCTTTAGGACTACCGTGACTGATTACACAATTTATAATTATTATATAACTCTTTATTAGCAAGTTAGCTCTTAAATACAAATAATAATAAATAATACAACACAATACTTAAAAATACTTAAAAACAATAATACAACACAGTAAAAATACAACACCGTAATTAAAATATTAAAACCTAGCATACATAGCACAGCCTATTGATAGCTGTATTTATTTTTAATATAAGTCCTACACTCTCTTTTAAAAATATTTAAACTACCAATCTCCTTTATGTTATTCGGCATTTCGTTAAACAAAGTAAATCCAAATTCAAAGATAGTGTCACTATTATAGTCACTAATGTAAAAATTGTTTCTATGTCTAGTGTTATGCTCATGTATTTCATGCACAAAGTGTACATAATTATTCAAATAATTAGGAAGCAATTTGTTTTTCAGTTTAAAAATAAAAATTAGTATTTTATAGTAGATTGTTTGTTTAAACGTTAAAAAGTTTAAAGTTTCCAACATTAAACAGATCGGCGTTCTTTTCTTGCATTGTAAAACAGCCCGCATCCCTCTATTTTGTAATTTTTGAAGGCCATTTATTTGCTCCTCATTTAAATTAAAAAATATAGTTGCACAGTACGTAAAATGAGGTGCAATAATAGAATTATAAATTGTTAATTTAGAATATGTGGAAACTTTATCATTTATCCTATACAACATGCCTATCTTTTTCCCAATTTTACCTTTTAAGAACTGAATATGCTTGTTAAAATTCAACTCTCTATCTAGATAAATCCCTAAATACTTAAAATGGTCCACTTCCTCAATTATCTCATTATTAATTTTTATTTTTAGCTCTACCCTATTTTCTTTCATTTTTTTTTAAATTACATTTTTTTCCAAACCGCATCATTTTAGTCTTTTTAAAATTTAACAGTAAGCCATGATTACATAACCATTTAAATATTTTCAAGAGCTCTGAATTCAAGGTTTTTTCCATAAATTCTATATCCTTAGAGCAAATATAAATAAGGATATCGTCTGCAAATAAAACAATTTTGCAGATCTTTATAATTTTCACAATACTGTTTATAAATAATATAAATAAAAGAGTACCCAATACACTACCTTGCGGTACGCCAGAGTTAACCTTCTTAGAATTCGAATAGCTGCCATTAATTTTAACAACTTGCGTTCTACCACACAAATATTCTTTAAACCACCTTAAAGCAAGGTCACATATTCCGTTCATCTCCAAAATTTTGAGCAGTTGATCAGGGTCTATAGTTATGGCGAAGGCGCCACTGTATCAGGCGGGTTCAAAGAGAAAAAAGCTTTTAAAAATGAAGCTCTTGTTAAGTAGTTATTATTGTTTGGCAGACATGACAATTAATTTTTATTCAAAACGTTATTACAAATATTCAGTTTTTAAATAAGTAAAGAGACAGTTTATCTACTGTCAATACTTTACCATACGTCGCTATGTTTTTGATGTCACATTTAGACACAAACAAGTCATGAAGATGTGTAATGCTATGCATTCCATTATATACTAAACACAGTATAGTATATTCTATAACTAGTATGGAATAGACAATATTCTTCGCGAGCGGAAAGTTTGGCGAGTATGACTATTCCATACGTGTTGTAGACACACAGAGAAAAAATACTAGGTACCTCTTTTTACACTGAGTGCCACATATAACTCGTGTATTGTTTATGCACAGGTACACAAAATAGTACACACATTAGTGTTCTGTGAGTACACATTCCGCGCGAAAATGTATCATCGCCGATAATTCATCAGCAAGATCACGCAAGAACAGGGCCGTAATATTTTTTTTTTTAAAAACATTTTACTATTCCTTAAAACGACTTTTGTTTGATTAACGCAGTCGTCCCTCCGAAGTGACTTGATCGATTTCGTGCTTTTTAGCACTCTTCAGAGCCACATATCGGTAGTAGGGACAACTACGAAAATCAAATCCTTTCCATATATCTCTATATAGAGTTTAAAAATCGTTATAAGGAAAAGCAAAAACAGCTAGCGACATCTACTGCTAAAAGCAGAGACTGGATAAACCTATCGACAGTCCAAAAAAGGAAGCAGTTATTGGTTTCAAGAACCTATTGCACGCTGTCGATAGGGGGCAGATTAATCAATGCCACGGTGGACATTGCTGCCAATTGAATCCTAAACGCTAGGAGGTCACCTTTTACAGTGGTATCTGAATTAATAAACTAAATTAAATTGTTTGATATTTACAAATTTAAAAGATCTATATAAAACATTTTACTATTCCTTAAAACGACTTTTGTTTGATTAACGCAGTCGTCCCTCCGAAGTGACTGATCGATTTCGTGCTTTTTAGCACTCTTCAGAGCCACATATCGGTAGTAGGGACAACTACCGAAAATCAAATCCTTTCCATATATCTCTATATAGAGTTTAAAAATCGTTATAAGGAAAAGCAAAAACAGCTAGCGACATCTACTGCTAAAAGCAGAGACTGGATAAACCTATCGACAGTCCAAAAAAGGAAGCAGTTATTGGTTTCAAGAACCTATTGCACGCTGTCGATAGGGGGCAGATTAATCAATGCCACGGTGGACATTGCCGCCAATTGAATCCTAAACGCTAGGAGGTCACCTTTTACAGTGGTATCTGAATTAATAAACTAAATTAAATTGTTTGATATTTACAAATTTAAAAGATCTATATAAAACATTTTACTATTCCTTTTTTTTTAATATCAATGTCATGGAAGCTAGTAGCCGGTTTCTCTAATAATACAACCTTACAGCACATAATGGATGTAAATATAAACTCGCATGATCAAAACATAAATGTATACATTCATTATTGATAGTAGAACACATAACCGGGGGTAATTTGAAACTGAAAAGGAATTGTTTGTATGTAAGTTTAATTTTTTAATGTTGGTAATAACCACTGTGCAACTGGTTTTGATATAAACATTATTGATTTATTATGCTAATAATACAGGCAATCATTGTTCATAATATATGTCTGAAATTTCAGTTGTTTACTTTAAGTATAGAAAATAGCTTTAAACTTTATACACTGAAAGAAATATAATATATAATATTATGGTTTATTATTTAATTTTTCAATGTGTTCTGCAGTTTTTTTTTTAATAAACGATTGTATATACGGATGTGAGGTTGTAGCAATCGAAAAACTGCTAGTAGCCACCACATCATTAAATCTATTAAGAGGTCATCTTGGTATTTGTACTGGTATAGAATAGGAATAGGAATCTTAAACATAAAAATTTAGTTTAAAATAACAAAAAAATTAAAGTATTAATTTGTCATTCTAGCAAAAATAATACAAAACAATTAGGTTAATCTTTAAAGCTGAAACTTTCCTTTTATCACGAACAAAATCGCCTTTACAAATTCTTTAATGTCTTTTTAATATGCAGAAGTTTTAACAGTAAGTTTTGATAAGAAATTATTCTTAATCCTTTATGTTTTATTAATAGTTAACAGTCACAACTTTTAGAATCTAGGATTATGAATCACAAACTTAAAGACAAATCTATAGCTCAATTTAACACTCCTGTATTTCGTAGCTAAGTCAATTTAAATAAGTAAACGGTCAATTTTTTAACTGACCTAGTTTTGATATACAACAGTTCAGAATTGTGGTATCGATACGTTCACGATCAAGGGCGTAGATGAGGGGGGGGGGTAACGGGGGGGTAATTACCCCCTCCCCATTGGACAAATATATATATATATATATATATATATATATATATTTTTTTTTTATTGCATTATCCTATAAAAAAATATAAATTTGGCTTTTTTTCATTTAATCCCGGAAAAAAAACCTAAGTTCTTGGTATTACCCCCCCCCCCCCACACAAAAAAAAACATCTACGCCCTTGTTCACGATCCATGGTTTTAAAATTGAGGTACCGTAATATCACACAACTACATACATTAGATCATATATACATAGATATTACATTAATGTTGATTTGTTTTATGTAGAACATATACAAAGCCAATGGCGATTTCTCCCGTTAGATTAGACAGGAACAAAAGTTCTACCTAAAAAGGATAGAATACATACATACACTCCCACTTCCACCCAACCAAACAAATCCTGTATTTGTTCTTTGTTGAACAAATACAATATTTACTTGGTCGGGCGAAAAGTTAACTATATTAAAGAAATTACTGGCGCCATCTAAATTTTAGTAGAATTATCTTATTCTACAGATTCACATTAGCTATGTTCGTTCATGCCGCTCACTGCTACACTTTCCGGTCAACCAAATAAATACTGTATTTGTTGTATGAAAAACAAATACATTATTTATTTGGTTGGCTGGAAAGTGTAGCACAAATGAGATAGAGATAGGGTAGACGTCTTTTGTTTCATAATTCTAGTTGTGGAGAGCTCCATTGTAAACAAACCACTATAGCGGTGAGGTTGCGAGGAGGTGAAGTATAACATATTTGTTAACAAACCACTATAGCGGTGGGTGGTGACCAGAAGTCGGAAGGTGAAATCTACCTGGATATAGCAATGAAAACATTTCGGTTTGACGTGGACTCAAGGCTCATCTAGGAGGGGATATATAATCTAATCTACATACATATAGTCCAGCCACAGAACTATAGTCCAAGGCCCCCAGGGGGGCGATTATTTTTCAATGTTTACAATTTCTTATCAAAGTTGGTGTATATGGGATATACAGTAACGCGTTTTCAATTTTTTTTTTAAATAAGCTGCTCATGGAATATAGGTCTGAAGCTGCACTATAGTTGTGTGATTCTGGACTATTTTTGTGTGAAATTACGGTATAAATGATTATATTAATAGTACATTACAAAGTTGGAAAAGAAAATAGAGTAGAGTAGATCAGAATAATCACACGAACTTTTTTCCTACGATAATAAAAAAATAATATCTTACCAGAGGCACTTGCTGAACAGGAGGCATATTAGAAGGCCCAGGTAGAGGTTCACAGTTTATCGGCGAAGGTAACCTATTCCCAATCGCTATCGCTATACTAGGCATACCAGGTACCACAGAGCACGACGTGGGCATGTTATTACTATTATTATGTATGCTCATATCACTGGCCCCACAATTACTAGGAGGCGACACATTTTCCAACGAAGAAGGCCTCTTGATGCACTCGGGCCGGTCCCGCTCCCGGTCCCGCTCGCGGTCTCGCTCCCGGTCGGTGGGCGACTTGCACACCCGGAGATTTTGAACGGAGACGGGGGAGTGTTGCGTGTCGTTCTCCTCGGGAGATGGCGGTCTGGGATGCTGGTTCTGATGCATTGGGGCCTGGATCGTGGGCAGCCTTCTGCCCACCAGTTCTTTAGGTTCGGTTTGTTCGGGCTCTGGTTTACAATCTCGAGTCATTTCGGCGAGACCTTTAACAAATTACACACGATTAATATAAATCTATACAGGGTGATTCATAATTAAAGTACCAAATTTTAAAGGTTGATTCTAGGTCCAAAAATATGAAAAAAAAAACTCATAATGTCAAAAAATCTATGTAAAAAAAGTTTGGGGCAAAAAAGTGACATCGCCCCTACATATTGCACGTCCCTGGTTAAAATTACCAAATAAAAATTACATAAAAGGATAGTATTTGGTAATGTTAAGACATGTGCAAAAAATCGTTAGGGAACGTCCAAAATGATCAAAATTTGCGTTACGTATACTTGAACGTTCCTTTACTGTAGTATTATACTATAACCCTATAATAGGGTTCCAGAAATATTAAATTAAACCTGTCAAAGTTGATATCTGTAATTTTATGTGGAAAATTGTATTTATGTATTTAAAATAGAATGTGTAACGTCCAACTTTATGGTAAAATGTTTGTAAATGTGTTGACAAATGAGAGACTTTGAATTTTAATTTGTATAAAGTATAATTTTTTTTTTTGCATAGTGGCAGAAAATATTTTTCTCATACCTTAATTTATTGTTGTTAATTATGCTAATTCAGTTTTTATTAATTAAAGGTTCCAAAACGATAGAAAGACCCTATCGAAACGTCACAATTTAGAGAAAAGAAGTTTTTTAATTGAATATGAAAAAAAAAATTATATCCAAGAGTTTTTGTCTATGACGATTTTTGAAATTTTTTGAAAATTCGAACCGACCTTATAATGCTATTCTAGCGCATGCGCTGTGAATAGTATAATAAAAATATTGTTAGTAATAATTTATTTCTCGTGGTAATATAATTGGTCTCCTCATATCTTTATCTATATCTATAAATGGATACTTATTACTCAATGTACTAAACTACTACTTACTGTACTATAAACTAATAAAAAAAACTTTATTATTATTAAAACCTATAAATTATATTCCATAAAATACAGACTGATAGATAATAGATCATACTTAAACAAATTGCATTGGATTTCTCGGAACACGGCTCAATTATTGTACTCGTCACAGCACCTAGTACAAGAAGAGTATTATACGAGTATTTACAAGTGTTTACAAGTATTTACGAGTATTTACGAGACAAAAAGTTGAGCAAAAAGCTCTTCAGACACTTCCCAAACCCTCTAGAAAATGAAAAACAATTTTTCTAAAATTTAGGGGTGAGTGGGGTAATATGAACAATGATGGGGTTATGTTACCCCACTTTCCCTTGACCCCATCTGCTTTTATTCTTTATCCCAATTTTCTAGCGAAAATATGTGTTTTTTCTTTTGACCCAGTCTCCCCAATCCGATTTTGACCTAATATTTTAGTTTAAAAAGTTCATTAAGCTAACTTGCCCCAACCCAATATTTACCAAAAATAATCCTAAGTGAGAAATTTTGGTAACACACCTGTATGCCAAATTTTAAGTCTCTAGCTCAAAGCGTTCTTAAGTTATCTGCCCATTTTTTTTGTTTTAAATTGATTTATATTGACATAAAACGTCATAAAACGCAAAAATACGCAAAAATATTTAACAAAATTTCACGAATACAAAGTTTTCCCAAAATTTTTAAAATGGGAAAGCAAAGAACTCTATTGTTTAAAAAAAATTCTTTCAAAAATTTAAAAATTATTGGGTACTCTCACTTTTTGGAAAAATATAGTTCATAATAGAAGAAAAAGACCGATAAACTTAAAATTTTCAGAAAATATTACGTTGATAGAAACATTCACACATAGGTACCTACCATGGTAGGTACCCAGGTGGTACCTAGGTGGTACACTTAGTTTCAAAAATAATGGAAAAGTGGGGTTATACAAAAATTTATTATTCCATCAAAAATATTTTCTAATCGTACAGAGTGATATTGGTAGACTGACAGTTTCGGGCTGCTGGCCCTCTTCAGTACCAAGAGTCAACTCTGCACGCTGATTAAGAAAACGTTTTTAGACTTTACTCGCAAAAGGAATATAGCCATTAGATTGATGAAAACTTGTGCGTCATCTATTTCTAGATGTAGACAACTACTCATACCTCTCCTAATCTGGAGACTTTGAATGGTAGCAAGTTGAAGACTTGTGTGTCAGCAGCCCGAAACTGTCGGTCTACCAATATCACTCTGTACGATGATTAGAAAATAGATTGATGGAATAATAAAATAAGAAAACTATTTTAGACTTTATTTGCAAAAGGAATACAGTCATTAGATTGATATAGACCCCTCCTAGTCTGGAGACTTTGAATGGTAGCAAGTTGAAGACTAACCACACGTTAGTGGTACTATGTGCTTGAGGGACACAAGTCTTCAACTTGCTACGAAAAGTCTCCAGACTAGGAGTTACATAACCCTAAAAATTTCATTGTCAATAAAGCCCTTAAAACAACTTAAATTTTAAAAATTTGGTGACCTCAAGGTGCAGTGCTGTAGTACTTTTTTTTTGTTTCCAACTGTACCTAGGTGGTACCAATTAATAAACAAAAAATTGCCCACAAGAAATTATGTTAAAAAAATCTAGAGAAAACGCAATATACGATTCACAGTGAAGATCAAACTATGAAATCTGATGCATAACATATTTTCACGACTCAATTATTTCAAAATGCATCAGCAATAAAATTTATTAATTACTTCCAGGTTTATCAATCATTTTTCGATCAAATAAAAATTAATTAAAGTGTAATTAGCAGTATTTTCCCGTTTCATCTATAGAACATACAAAAGAAAATTCTAAATTAATTTTTATTAACTTTTTACAACTAGTCTTAGAGTCAAATTCATAGCTATTCAAACTTACGTCATCACAAAATGGTAACTTTATACCATTATTATAAATAATTTGGATTGGAACCAGTCATGGTTAAAAAATGATGGTATAAAACATAGAACCTCATATAGCACACAATATCCCCCGGATATCCTCTCAATATCCTTTTAATGTCGCACGTCCCGGGACATTAGTCGTATATTCCAAGGATATTCCAAAAGGATAAACTGCCCGTATATCCCCCGGATATCCTCTCAATGTCCTTTTAATGTCGCATGTCCCGGGACATTAGTCTAATATCCCAAGGATATCCCAAAAGGTATGTCCTAAGGATATACTGCCCGTATATCCCAAGTATATACGGTATGTCCTTCGTACATTCCAGGGACGTTCCAATGGGATGTCCCGGGGATGTCTTTTTAGGATATACTTGGGATATACGGGCAGTGTGTCCCCGGGAAATACCCCTCGGGTTATTTGAGATGTACGAGGTATATCCATGGGATATATGGTACAGAAGTCGCTCGACTTTTTTAGTTTAGTAGCAAAAGTATATCCTGGGAAGTCGCAAAATCCCGTTTAGTAACAAAAGTATATCCTGGGGATATCCATCGTAAAACGTGGGCTATATGGGACGTTGGAAGTAAAATATAGAACGGTTAATTGATGGCTTGAAGCACTCTAAATTATTAGTACTAAGTTCACTCTGGTTTAAAATACCTTAAACAAGGCCCCTTTAAGGGTCTAAATAAATAAATAAATAAAATAAGTGAATAAATAAATAAATAAAATATGATATCATCCATTTTACCATGGTAATTGGCTATTACGGATCATCCACATAATAAATTGCCATGGTAAAATGGCCAAACCAAACCAAGCTATTGCACAAAATAATAATTGTTACTCCCTTTGGGGGGGGGGGGCGGATATACTCCTCGGGACGTCCCAGGGACACACAAAGGACATTTGGGATATACGAGGTATATCGTTATACGGATATACCGTTTTAGAAGTCGCCCGACTTCCCGTTTAGTAACAAAAGTATATCCCGGGAAAGTCACAAATTACCGTTTAGTAACAAAAGTATATCCTGGGGATATCCATCGTAAAACGTGTGCTAAATGGGTACTTTGTTTTTAACAATAGAAGGTACGAATTTAACTTGAGATGTGTACCACAACGGGGTAAAAGCCTAGGCTGTTATTTAGATAAAAAAAAAGTTCAGTTTACAAAAAAGGCTGTAAAGGTAGAGAATAGTTTTTTTTTGTTTTGAAAGAATATCAAGATTAGAAACTGTGGGTACGTGTATTTTATTGCCACTATAAGAATTTAGTATCCCGAGGTGTCATATTATCTGCAGAGTTAATGAATCGGTTTGTATTCAATCATCATCGATAGTAAATCGTTTTTAAACTGCAAACGATTATCTGATTGCTTATAAATCCGCATCTCGTGTTAAATTATTGTGTTTAAGTGTTTTGCAAAATCTACATGCAAGAATATCAATGAGATTAAAATCCGTATGAATAATATCTTGTTTTATTGGGACACAGTGTACAAAAAAGAACCAATCGTAGTAGGAATAACCAAAAAAAAAATCATGTCATGCAAATTAACGCGTTATTAAAGGCTGTAGAGATTTCATATTTTGGCTACCCCCCCCCCATTTCGGAGGTAGCCAAAATATGAAATCTCTACAGCGTTTAATAACGCGAGAAACGGGATATGAAGTGTATGAATTTTTGTCAATTTGCGTGACATCATTTATAGGCAGCCCCGTAAGTGAATGTATTTTAATTCATTTTTTTAATGGATGTATTTTAAGTAATTTTTTAAAAACCTATTTTTTATTAATTTATAGTTTAACAATCCTTTTTAAGAACTTTATTCATTTATCATTTTGTAAAATAAATGCTGAGTTTTAAAAACATTTTTAACACGTGCAGTATACATATTTTTTTCTACAACGTTGCAAATATGTACAACAATTTATATTTTTTGACAAAGAATTTAGGTTAAAAATATGCCCACACGTCAAAAAATATGTTTTAAACACGTGTATAATAAGCTAGTTTAAAATTCTATATATAAATTGATAAGCTATTTTTATTATAATAGGTCGTTGCAAAAATACATTAAAAAAAAATAGATAAATATAATAGATATAAAATCTAGAGTATTAGGGTATTTCAACACGATTTTTGTCCTTCGTAAAGAATACCATAACAAAATTCTGTGCCAAATTTCAGCTAAAAAATAAATAAAGGGACCGCTCCACAAAATTATAATTTATTTTATACACAATTTTTTTAATTAAATATATCTGGTATACCATAATATGTTTAATATTAATAATATTGTACAAAATGGAAAATTTTAATGTGTGCACTTTATTTGAAATTAAAAAAAGAGAGTAAAATAATAATTAGTAGTATCGAAGAGAAAAAGATGCTAGTCGCTTGTAAAACAAGTTTACACTAGATATTTCAAAAAATCTTTGACCCAGTGACTTTGAAATTTGGAACAAAGTATGTAGTAAACAAAATTTTTTCCAAATTTCAAGTTTCTATGTCAAAGATTTCTTGAAATATCGTAGTGTAAAGTTGTTTTGCAAACGACGCATCTTTTTCTCTACTATAGTAGTAAATTTTTGGGCCAAAACGATGAAATTAGTCCACTTCTACGTTATTTGATAACTGTAAAAAAATAAAATAATTGATTTTTTAAATTTTTAAACTAAGTAGATGAATGCCAAATTTCGTTTTGGCAAAGATTAATATTTTGGTATGCATTTTGCATGACATAGTGCACCAGATACAGCCTCTGGAAAATATTTTATTAAAACACACATATATTTTATATATTCGTTAGTTAATTTTTATTTTTCTATCCCATTTTTAAATAAAGTGAGGCGTACCCTATTCTTTTGAGCTAAAATTTGGCACAGAACCTTATCTTTCACGACTAAAATTTTTCAAAAATTCGTGTTTTTTGAAATTCCCTAATGAGTATGAACTAATGATCTATAATTATAATTGAATTACGTTTCTTTAAACTATAATTTTTTATTGAATTAGTATAGATTCCACGTGCATCAGTACATTTAAAATTCACGCAAACTATCGCATATTGCAGCCGGATCTAAATTTTTGATCAAATGAGTATTTATAAAATAAAATTTTGATTAAATGAGAGTTTTTTCCAAAGTTTAGGCCGAGGGGTGTCTCACTGGCCAAAATGTGTACATGTATTGTCAAAAACGCAAAATAATGTCGTAATGTCAAGGTAATGTCAAGGTAATGTCAAGGTAATGTCAGGGTAATGTCAGGGTAATGTCAAGGTAATATCAGGGTAATGTCAAGTAATAAATAATGAAATTAAAAATGCTCCTAACAAGAGTATCCCGTCCGGCTGTGACAGACGGACGGAAAACCGAGCGATTCTATACAGGTTACGGACCCAGGGTCAAGGACCCTTTAAAAATTACCTATATAGTGGTAAGTATTCTTAAGTTGGCCGTAGTATTTTATTTGAATGAATGGTTGATTTTTTTACTTATACACCATTACTAGTGGTATTGTTTTGCACTGGGAAAAAACTGCTTGTATGATTTTTGATAACTAAAAAAAAATCGTTTTTAAGTTTAAGTTTATGTTTAACGAATATGACCTTAATACTATAGAAATAAAAAACACCCATCCCATGTCATGTTTCAGAACTAACCTCCCCCTTTCGCGTAGAAATTTTCACGCACGCAATGTCTACGCGCAGGCGTAAATAGTAGATAATGTCTAGGCACATGCGCACTAGGACATAATGTCTGTAATGTCGAGTAATGTCAAGTGATGTCTTGTAATGTCAAGTAATGTCTTGTAATGTCAAGTAATGTCATGTAATGTCAAGTAATGTCAGGTAATGTCCCGTACTGTCAGGTAATGTCAAGGTAATGTCAGCTAAAGCGTACATGTATTGTCAAAGGTGAGACACCCCACGGTTTAGGCGTTTTTAAGATTGTTTTTACCCCTTGGCCTGCAGAATAATTGTGTGTTAGTATAAAAGTTGCTTTAACTATAATAATTTTTTTACGGCTGCCCATTTCAGTACCTTTTTTTGGGCTTCTAATACCCAAAACGTTAATTTAATTTTAAAGAGTTAGGCGATTTTTCAGTTTTGAGTGAATTATTAAAATTCTTTCAGAAATATTATATGTAATTATGCTTCTAATCCTATCCTCAGCTAAAACTTGTAGTTTTCGTTAAAAGTACCAAATGTAAAATTTAAAACAAGACACGTAAAGCTTAAGTTTGTAAATAAGTATGTTCTAAAACGACTGTAAATGAGGTAAACTTTTAATTATTTTATCTGATCTCTTGATTGGTGCTGTTACAGTACTACTGTACACATTTATTATTACTATTATTATTATTTATGATGTAAATATCAATTAAATTTATATAACAATCTTAATTCACAAAGCTATTGGGAGGCATAGGGTAGTAGCTAGCGCGTATGCATAGCAAGTCTACTATCGTGAGTTCGATTCTCACTGGCGCCGATTTGCCTTTTTCAGTTAATTAATAATTGAAATTTGGCGAAGGCGATAAGTGAAACGGACTCTCCCTAGAAACTGGTTCGAAAGTCAGTATAAGCCGGTGGTTCCCTCTACTACTAGCCCACACAAGTCCTGGACTTAGGGGATGCTTAATTAAGTAGAATAGTACGAGGTTAAACAAACATGTAAACATGTAATATTCGACTATTATGTATGAATGTTATCTATCATAAAATCAAAAGCTCATTTATCCATCCGTGTATATACTATACAGTACAGATTTAAAAATAAATAAATAAATAATATCTTAGCTACTGATGTAAAACATATTTTAGTGTCATTTCCATTTGTATAAATGCGGAATGAAGAAGTAGGTAATATTTATAATGTAGAAAAATTATTATTAATGTTCATATTATAAATAACGCTTTAATTACTATAAATATCACTGAGGCATTCTAATTAATTGTAATTAGAATAATTATTATTACTTATAAGTCATAATATTATCAAGAATGCAATGATTATAAATTAATGCTTTTCTTTTTATTTTTTAAATCCACAACGAGGAGATTTAGCTTTGAATTTCATTGGTATACGTATACGTACACTTTTTAGAAAAAAATGTTTGTAGCTCCCTCTGTTTTAAATTTATAATAATAATTATCATGTTGGCAATATATCCGCCTCGAAGGTCCAAATAATTGTTGTTCACAGTTTTTGGCATTTTGCTATTATTGATATGCCCAGGATTCGATTTATTTAGCTAGTATAATTAATTTAATGTATAAAGTATTCTGGATAATATTCAGAAGAATATTATACAGTGCGGTCCAAAAGTCACCCCCCCCCCTTTAACTTTTGAACGAGTTGAGATATCGACTTCAAATTTAGAACTCTTAAATAAGACAGCTTAAACTATCTTTTAGCATATATTTGATATTTTCAGCTCTTAAAATGTGGGCAGGGGGACATGGGGGAACATTTTTTTAAATGGAAAGGGGGGTCGTGTGATACATCATTTTAAAGCTTATAAAATTCTCTAGTTAAACTAACATTTTTAAATTTTTAAATTTTTTTTTTAAGGTTTTGATTTTCCAATTTTTTGTGCTAAAACATTTGATTTCTTAACTTTTTTTTTATAAATTTTTATTTATGTCAACTAAAATTAGTTTAAAAGTATAATTAACATTTTTTAATGATGAAATTAGGCATTTTTAAAAAATTATTTGTTTTTTTTAGAGGAATTTTGACATTAATACCCATTTTCAACCCCATTTTAAACCCAAAAAAATTATTTTTTTAAATTTTAAAATATAGAGTTAAATGGAGAATTTTATAAGCTTTAAAATTGTGTATTTCCATTAAAAAAAATGTGCCCCATGCCCCCTGCCCACATTTTAAAAGCTGAAAGTATTAAATATTTTAGTAGTATTTTAAGGTTTTGATTTTCCAATTTTTTGTACTAAAACATTCGATTTCTTAAGTTTTTTTTTATAAATTTTTATTTATGTCAACTAAAATTAGTTTAAAAGTAGTCTTATGATGAAATTAGGCATTTTTAAAAAATTATTTGTTTTTTTTAGAGGAATTTTGACATTAATACCCATTTTCAACCCCATTTTAAACCCAAAAAAAATATTTTTTTAAATTTCAAAATATGGAGTTAAATGGAGAATTTTATAAGCCTTAAAATTATGTATTACACGACCCCCCTCTCCATTAAAAAAAATGTGCCCCCATGCCCCCCTGCTAATATATGCTAAAAGATAGTTTAAGTTGTCTTATTTAAAAGTTCCAAATTTGAAGTCGATATCTCAACTGGTTCAAAAGTTAAGAGGGGGGGGGGTGACTTTTGGACCGCTCTGTATAATATTCTTGTACTAAATTATTAAACATTAAAATACGAACCTTTAACTTTAAGGCTTTCGGCAGTTTTAAGCAAGGCAGACAGCTGACAGTACTCCACGTTGACCTCTCCCTTGTACATGAACTCAATGAGGGTACGTAACTCCGAGAACCTAACGTCCTTCAGGATCACGATGGGATGCCTACTGGGATGTTCTACGAAGAGTGTCTGGAAATATGAGGAGCAGGCGGAAAGGACGACTTTATGGGCGCGTATGGAATGGCCCTCCGAGCAGGCCAGAGTGACGTCGACTAGACTTTCGTCCCGCAGCAACTGACTGAACACACCCAGCAGGTTGCTTTGATGATTATTCCACCTCAAACAGTAATGCTCACTTCCCATCTCTCTGGACGCTGACCACACTGAAACAAGAAAAAGAAATTTTAAAAATGGGAAACGGATACATTTTCTAGACGGGTGGAGAAATAAGAAAGTTTATAAAATAAGATATCAAACTGACTTTACTTTTCCTGTAGTTTTGGAACATTTTCTTTTGTTTTTTCTTTGTAGCTTTATCGGATTACACAACCCCACAAAAAAAAACTACCCTTAAAAGGGGTGAAAAATTGAGTTCGAATTGAAGCCAAATTGGAGGTCAAAAAAATTTCAACACCCCTAGAGTTCACCCCCGGGCCCAAAAACTACCCCTGAGAAGGGTTGGAAAATTGAGTTTCAGATGCCAGATACTCGACCATGGTATACCTATGTATTTTTCGACGCTGACTTGTTGACTTGTTGCTGTCGGTGGTAATTAATTACACCATGGAAGTGTTACGCATTATACTATTTACCCAGAACTTTAATTTACTAAATAGTAGTGGACTTGCCTTGGAAATTTTGAATTTCAAATGTTTACGGTGTATAAACTTTTTCAACAAAAACAGCAAAAACTACTCCCAAGAAATGGTGGAAAATTGAGTTTCGCATGCCAGGTGCTCAACCATGGTGGAAAAATACATACCATGGTCGAGCATCTGGCTTAGTAGTGGAGTAGTTTTTGCGCCCGGGGGTGGATTCCAGGGGTGTAGAAATTTTTTCGACCTCAAATTCGAATTCAGCGTCGAAAAATACATAGGTATACCATGGTCGAGTATCTGGAATCTGAAACTCAATTTTCCAACCCTTCTCAGGGGTAGTTTTTGGGCCTGGGGGTGAACTCTAGGGGTGTCGAAATTTTTTCGACCTCCAATTCGGCTTCAATTCTAACTCAATTTTTTACCCCTTTTAAGGGTAGTTTTTGGGTCCGGGGGTGAATTCCAGACGTCTAGGGTCTTTTCTGACCCCGGATTCAGATTCAGCGTCGAAAAATACATAGGAATATCATGGTCTGTCTCAAGTGTCTTGACCTTTTTTTTTGTGGGGTTGTGTTATTTTTCTGGCCGCGCCATTATTAGAAATTTATTAAAAGCCAAATTAATTGAAATTAATTTTACATATCATTGAAATTTTACTAGTGTCAAAATTTGACATCTAATTAAAAATTTAAAAATATAACATAATTTATTAAAATGCCTACATCAAGAAAACTAATAGTCCTACGATAAAAATGATTACGTATGTTTTTGTAGGGAATTAAACATTATTTTCATTTATGCAAAAAAAATCTTACTATAAATAATAAGCTAAAAATTATAGTTTTTGTTCATTTTGCGCCCCTTGCTCTACGATAATGTTTACCATGTTTAATGTGACGCAAATAGAAAAGGTCCTGAATCTTTGGTGAAAGAATCAAACATTTCGTTAAAAGTTATAAGGTTTACATACAGACAGACGTTTTTTTAACACCCACTTTTTTCACATTTTCTCGACATAAAGAAAAAGGATTATTTGTTAATTTTAAACAGGGACGTGCAAAATTGAGGGGCGATGTCACTGTTTTGCCACAAACCTTTTAATCTGTAGATTTTTTGGCATTTGTTTAATAAAATATAATGTTTTAATTAAAAATACATCAAAGAGGTGCTTTGTGTAATACCGTAGGGCCAACCGTTCTCGAGAAAATTGCAGTTAAAGAGAAAATTTCACGTTTTGAGCATCCAAAATAGGAACAAAATAATTCGCCAATAAACGTTTTAATACTGCAGGGCGATTTTACATCAAAAACTATAAAAACAGTTCCCATACACAAATATCCACTTAAAAGATATTAGAGTACTACGCGTAGTACTGATTTTCGAACCTAGATGTATACGAGCTTTTTTCCACAGCTTTTAATGTAGAATCGCCCTGCAGTATTGAAAATATTATTAGTGCATTTGTTTGTTTCACCCTGCATTTTAAAGGGTTTTCTAAAAAAAAAGTTATGTAAAAAATTCTAAAATGAATTCTTACAGAGCTAGATCTAACTATTCTTCTTATAACATATTTCTCGCTGGCAGCGAGTCGTTGCTAAAAGTTTAGTTTAATCTTCTGTGACCTTTCGTAAGAGGACGCCCATAAAGTATGTTCGCCTATCATGGTAAGGGGTCCAGGAGTTTGTGACATTTTGTGACAGAGAGGGTCTAGAGCAATATTATGTCACAAAAAAAATAATTATGTGATATATTGGAGAGCTGCGAGAGTCTCGCATAACTTCTTGGAACAGATAATTCCAAAATAATACTCCGACTACAAGATTCTTCCAGAATATTTAGAGAAAGAGAAAAAACTTATTTGGGTTCCACATACGTGCACATTAAAGAAAAAAAAATAATTTATAGGTATTTTGAAACTATATTTATGTATATATAAGTAATAATAATACTAATAAAGAAAAGCTATTAAATAACCAATAAAAACTACCATATTATGATGATATGATATCCTGGCTCTAGATTAAATTAATTATTACATACAGTTAATAACTATTGGTTATAGTTATAATTAGTTTATCATATTTTAATTATCTTTAGATAAGTACATAAATTTTATTTAATAAATATGGATTTACAATGTAGGCAACAATTTAATATAAAATTTATATTATATATTAAATAGCTTATACTAAATATGTCAGAAATTGTAATTTACTATACTGCTACATTAAAGCTACTGTACAACCTATCTAGTCCGAACCCCCTGTAATCTGGACGGGTTTTCATTTAAGAATACCTCTATCTATAGTCCGAACGATCATTATAATTTGACCTCTATAATCCAGAAAAATGTTTTTTTTTTATTTATTTAAGTTGCGATAAGTTTAGTAAATTGTAATTCTGGCTTAGTGTGCGTTAAAGCCATTAAAATTTTGCTCATTTATTCTTATGCAGTTTGTTCACCGATGCGCAAATATTAAATTCTCTGCAAAACATAATGCGTTTGTAGCGAGTAGCGGCAGGATCCATATCTTAAATTAAAGATTTATGATTTAAAATTATGCCGTTTTTGTATTTTTCATATTGCCGTTTGGAAATATTGGCACTAAAATCCTATATCCCGAATTTAAATAAAATTAATCCAGGAACAAAGAGTTAAAGGGGACGTGTTGGTTTCTTTTTTAACTTGCCCTTAATAGTAAATATATTAAAGAAAGTAGGTATTTGGATAATATGACTAGTGCACTAAAACAATCATTATGAAACTAATGCTTTAATATACTATTATGTACTTTTATTTTTCTTTGTCGATTTAGTTGACATTTGGTTAATTATGTAGCACTACATTGAATGCAGTTTGAAAAATTATAACGTCATACATTTAACTGCAAATATATCCCTTTTATACTAATATTTTGCCAGTCAATTGCTCCAATATTATGTTTGTCAGTTTTTCAGAAGGAATGTTAATTTTTAGCAGCCAACGTCCTATTTTCCCAAGACAAATTTAAATAAACTGTAAAGAGAACCTATTAAAACAAGGAACCGAAAAAGTAATTAGTATTTTCCCATCTATATCAAGATAATCGTATATCTTACCGCAATAATATACGTCAAACTGTCTCCTCTCGCGGCTCGAAAATGGTAAAGTATAGCAAATCCAAAGCTTTTTAGGTGGTTAATAAGCGTTAAGCATTCGAAGTCGAAGTGAAGTCACGACGACGTATTTTTTCACATCGTTCCTGCTCGTAATTGCGTCTCAGTGATTGCGCTTATAATATATTATCTCCGCAAGAAAAGTACATTTGTTTTACCGGCTGTCTTCTGCTGTCCGCAGTACTGCCAACTTTATTTTAACACTAGGACATTGCACATTGGTTCACAAATAAAATTAATAAAGACAAAGCTTCAACCTACATTGGTGTGTTGTGAAAAAAACAATCAGCTTACGAATGGGACAACACAGACTTGCTTTAGTGCAAACCTATGTTGAAGAAAGATGAAACAATAAGAGTTTGGCTGGTTGGATGACCCAGGCAGCTAAAACCAAAAAGCCTTCCAAAGAAGAAGAAGAAGAAAGAAAAAGCATAACTTAGTTAGATTTTTTATAATTTTGTTTAATTTATACATATTACAAACACTTAATTCACCGATTTTAAATTTGGGATGGATTTTGTACTTACATTTTTGTTTTTATTTTTTTTTTCACGATTTGTTAGCCATTATTATGTGTTCGTGTGATCAGATTTTTAATATAGTTTTGACAAAAAGAACCCTTAAATGCTAATTTTGAAGAAGTAATGAAAAAGACGAAACGTTGACATACATTAACTGGTGTTTTTGTTTTTTTTTACGAAGATCCAGTTCCACTATTCTTAATTTACTTAAATTATAAGTTCGATCACATTTCTGCTATTTCTAGACCAATGTGTATTGGTTAAACAAAACAGACGCCGCCAGAAGGTCTGCGAATACATATATGGCTGGGCAGTTGATATTGCTGACTTGTTGCTGTCGGTGGTAATTAATTACACCATGGAAGTGTTACGCATTATACTATTTACCCAGAACTTTAATTTACTGAATAGTAGTGGACTTGCCTTGGAAATTTTGAATTTCAAATGTTTACGGTGTATAAACTTTTCTTTTTCGTCAATTTTTAGACATCTTTCGTTCACTGCTGATAGAGCTCTTCATACCTTTTTTTATAATTAAAAAAAAAACTCATCTTTCCATCATTATTTAAAAAAAATGTATTTTTTCTTCAAGTGTACTAAATGTTCATATTTTATAACTGAACACACTACTTAGAAGTAATCTATTTTTTTACAGTAAAAAAATGAGTTCATTGTTGTACGCCGTAAAAAAAGTGAGTTAGCAAAACCACCACTGGCGGCAGCACTCTTTGACTTTGATGATAGCCATACTTCAAACTTGTTTGTTTATTATGTAAACAGGTGGTTGACTCCAGATTCTGTGCAAAAACCTTGTGTGGAATTGATTAAAAATGATTGAAGAAGAATATATGGTTTATACACCTACAAATCTCTCCGAAATTGCAAATTACATTAGATAAGTTATCACCGAAATCGCGAAAAGTGTACGATTTAGCCTACGAAAAAAATTTAAAATGAGCTAAGGAAGGTTTAAGTTTATTTCGAAAGGGTTTTATTGGCCTATTTTAATTAAAAAACATACTTTATTAAAGAATAAATTAAATTCATAAATTAATATTAAATATATATATATATATATATATATATATATATATATATATATATATATATATATATATATACAGCCTGTTCCAGAACTCGCGTACCGAAATTTAAGAGGTGATTCTACATCCAAAAATATGAAAAAAAGTTTCTATAAAGGTTGGTCCGGAAATGAGCCCTAAGGGAGCTACGGCCCTTCGAAGATGACGTATTGAATGGGGAACAAAAAAAAGCACCAATAAAATTTTAATGCTGCAGGGTGATTCTTCATTTAAAACTGAGCAAAAAAGTATTATACACCAAAACACCTAAATTTAATATTAAAGGAGTAATAGCCTTTTAAAAAGTAACGTTTTTGGTGGCACAAAATGTTACTTCCTCTTAATTGCATTTTTTTTTGATAACGGTTGCTCCTACAGTGTTACACTATATGATATTTTATATGTATTTTTACTCTAGAAATCTATATTTTTTACAACAAATTCAAAAAACATACACATAGAAAAGTTTGGGGGAAAAATGTTTTAAGCCTCATATATTTTGTCCGTCTGGGCACGCCTATGGATAAATTAAAAAAATAAATTAACATAAACTTATTGCCCTTATTAATACTAGTATACATGCAAAAGCTCGCCGCTCTAGCTTAAACGGTACCCGAGTTATTAATTAAAAACCTTATTTTTATTACAATTTTAAAGGGCCCTAGATCCCTTAGGGCTCATTTCCGGACCAACCTTTATAGGAACTTTTTTTATATTTTTGGATCTAGAATCACCTCTTAAATTTTGGCATGCCAGTTATGGATCACCCTGTATAGGATGCTTGAAGAAAAAATAGTATGTTTCACTCACTTTTTTTACTCGTCTGTAGTTTCCGGACTCCGCTTCGCGTCGTCCGTAAATTCTACAGACTAGTAAAAGAAGCTTCACTTTTCCTCTTAGTAAAACAATATACTATTTGTCTTGTTTCAAGTGATTTGTCTTCCAATAACAGCGACAACATACACAGACCGGTTAGTTATATAGTTTGAAGTGTTTTTTTTTTCAGGGGAATGAATACCTCGATCCGACTAGTGCTTTTAAAAAACCATTTTATATACAATACGTGATTAAAAATGGAAAACAATTATTTTCAGAGAATTAACTAAATAGTTTAATTATTTAAAATTTTAGCAGAACCTTTTTCTCACTATTCTGGAATAAAAAAATACAAGTATTTTATTACATAAAATTGCATGTTTTCTTTTAAATTCTATTGTTATAATAAACTGCTACTTATTTATCTTGATTTTTTTTTAATCCTAGTTAATGTATAAAACGAGCAATTCAGTCATATGATTATTATTTATAATGAGTCTGTCGAATAAAGGAATATCTTAAGATCTGATTTAACATCCTAAGTTGTTTTAAAATAAATCTATCAAAATATTATACTTCACAAATCCAATCCGCAGGAACAATACTTGTAGTTGTATGTGTCAGCATCGAACTTCAACGTTATTATATCCGTATATTAACTCATTTTGTTAACATGTAAAAAGTTACACATGTTTGTATGATTATCAGTTACCCATACATAATTTTTATCTGACTTTTTAAATTATCCTGGTATTATTTACTGATCTTAAAAAAGCGTTTGATATCTGATTTTTTTAATTTATAGGTGAATTTCCAGTGCTCGCATAGGCGCCGCGTCGATTCAATCGTTGACGCGAGGTTTTAAATATTTACATTTTTTTTTTCTTCGAAAAATACCGAGATATTAACATATTTATAGTTAATATGTATATTCAATATTGTTGTGTGTAACAAATTAGTCGTCAAATGTTTCGATTTAGTGACCTTTATAAAAATTATTCCGTAAACCTATGTTTCTGTGTTTATTTTCAACGTTGATGAGTCATAACTGAATTTATTCCGATTAATGGTGATATATAAATATAGGTTATGTATAGATATGTTGCACCGATGTTGCCAGAGCGAGAAAACAAAAGTCCAAACCAAGGTTATGTTAATTTTAGGTTAGTTTGACTTGTAAGCAGATTGTTTGTCAACCCCAAGATGCTACCAGCAGAATACTACAATTATTTAAGGTTATGTAACTTTTTTTAGATGCAAGGATATCATAATATAACTCAAGGCTATGTCACGCACAAAAGATTTTTTGTTCAAGGTATTATTTATAACAAGTGAACACAAGTAAAGCTGTCACAATAGTTATTTATGGTACTAGTGGGTAAAGTAAGATATTGTTCATGAGAAAATTCTTGGTTTACCCATGAGTGGTTTTATCCAATAGGAATTCATATTTTTATTAAAAATTTTAATGACATACAAGAAAATAATTTGACAAGTGACAGTTGAGTGGGTAAAAAAAATAATTATCCACTCAATAAAGTAAAAGTCACGCGGGGGTTATTATTGAGTTTATCTATTTAAAATAAAGCTGGTAATTGTCTTATTATCTGTATGTATTGGATAAATATATTTATTTTTAAATTTATTTGTGCTAACTTAAGTTATTTGTTACCAAAAGTATTCAATGTTTAAAAAAATATATTATTCCCGTACTTTTACGAGTTTTTATAACATTAATTTCCCAATCCATTTTCGCAAATAAATAATAGACAAAAAATAAATTTAAATTTGATGGCTTTGAGTTATTATCGTTATTTTTAGATTTACTATTTGGTATGAGACTTATATTTTTACATAAAACCTTTACCATAACAACAAAGCTGAGTAGCATAATTTAAACAACAAAAATACCAGAAGAATTTTAAGCAAATAAATACTTACTCTTTCTTCTAAGTGCAGACCTTAAGCCTAAATGCTTGAGGAAAGAATGCATTTTCCATTAACATCAATGTCTTGTTGCACTCGATTAGCAAAGATTGCGTTTCGCGCTGGTGAATATTCTAGAGAAGTTTTCTAAGTACCTATACTTATACCGTCATAGAAAAGAACGCCTTTTTTAACATTCATGTTTGCTTTTGTATTATTTACTAATTTTCAAAAAGCGTTTGATACCGAGTTTGATACGGTAAATTGTCAAATATTCTAGAGAAGCTGACTAATTACCTATACAAATCGTCATAGAAACCTCTTGGTTAAGATTCAAAATTATCCTGGTATTATTTACTGATTTTAAAAAAGCGTTTGATACGTAAATTGACCGAATATTCTAGCGAAGTTGTCTAAGTACCTACATTTATACCATTATAGAGAGGCAACCCATGTTTGCCCTGATATTATTTACCTAATGATTTAAAAAAATCGTTTGATATGGTAAATTGGTTAAGATGTTTAAACAAATAAAACAATAACGAAAAAATTTTAAAACCAAAAGTTTCTTATACACTGATAAAACAGTTTGTTTGTGTCAACTAAATATTTGGTTGGATATGGCAATTAAATTATTTGCTTGTGACAAATAAATTTTATTTCTGTCATTTGGTTACCATTAATAAATGATACCACTCATTGAATTGAATTCAGAATGAAATGTACTTTCATATTCTTTGATAAAAATTGGGGGTGCTATTTGAACAACAGAAGTAGGGGATGGTTTCAAGGGGGTTGGCAAGCAAGGGGTAGTTTTGGATACGTGAATAAAAACTTCAATGGCTCTCATTTAACGCTGTTTTTTGAAAAAAAATTGTATCTTTTTAAATAACGGAGATATTGCTTGACAAGAGCGTGGTTTTTATCCAATCATACAGATCAAATTCCACTATCAGAAAAATTTTCAGTAAAATCTTCTAAAACCCAAGATGGGTTTCTCTGAATCGACCATAGACAAAGAACATAGATGAGCTGTCATCTCAAGGTTATATACAAATTTACGAGTCCTCCATTTTGATCGGAAGTTACGTCAGAAATCAGCCGGGAAATTTAAATTAGTGAGTAAAATGTAAATAAATAAACGACATAACCTTACTTTTTAATGTTTTCTTATGTTGTATTAAAAAAAATCAAACTTACCTAAAAAATATGATACTGCAGTCTGCAGGTAGCAGTCGTTTTATGTTTCTACAACTTTTTATAAAACACGTCATTGCAAAGACTTTACTAGTTCTTTGAAAAAGCACTATAAAATATACAAAAAACACAGAAAGACTTTAAAAGTTCAAAAACGCTATTATATAGTCTATAATAAAATAAAATGTTCACCCTTCTAGCACAAAACACCAAACGCGTAGAAAAAATAATAGAAAAACCTCGAAAACAAACTCAAAACATACATAAATTAGGTTATGTTAACCTGTTGCACGAATATGTTAGAGGTGTTTGTGAAGAATTATATTTTTATATTTAAATTACTGGTAAAAATAAATAAATATCTGTGTAGTATAACATACTGATTTAGTTTTTACATATATAACAAACTGTTGCAACAAAACAACGACAAAAAGAAACCTTTACTGACTACTGAAGTAAAATGAAAAGACACATCTCTAACAAAGAAAATATTCCTATCTAACGCAACACAGTGTTACCAACATAAAATATATATTTTTTTACTTTATGTTGGACAATTGGAATCAAAATGGAGGACGCATTTAGTCGGGATGCAGAAGTATGCGCAGACGGTCAAAAATCAATCTATTTGTTTATTTTGTCTATGGAATCGACTCATTTTTAAGTTTTTCAAAAACAAGTAGGATCATTTCCTTGCAGATACCTACCCATTTCCTCATACCAAAAGTAGTACCTAAGTACAATATAGAAAAACGTTAAACTAACATAATGTTTAAGGCCTATCCACAAGCTCGCATAACAACATATTACATAAGAATACGGTACAGTAATTGGCTTACAAGATACATGGCGGCACATCAAGCCAATCACGGCATCGCATTCTTATGTACTATGTTGTTATTCGAGCCTGTGGATATGCCCTTAATCATAATTTTAGCTCGCTGCATCGGAGAAAACGCATTAACTCCACACAGGTATGTGTACATATTGCATAAGTATGTAATTAACTCTCATCATAATTTATTAAACGTGACATCATAAACGCACTAAATTTAAAACTAATAGGCATAATAATATTAGTACTGAATGAATAATTAATAATTCTAATTTATCATCATTATTTCGACTCCCACTGGGAATAATCAAGCCGTTTTGTTTTGTATTTACCTTTATTTCTCTATACAGGGTTATTCACGGAAGTGGCCTATTAAACGTTTATGGAGAACCAATAACTTTAAAAGTCTGCTAATTTGCACTTTGCGGTTTTTGAATATGGCCTATCGATTAAAAATATATTCATGCTTGTGCAACTTCCGGTTGTACCGGAAGTGGCACTTAACTTTGAGTTTTTAAATGGAACACCTCATATATTTTTTAATTTTTAAAATTTGCATTAAATTTGCTTTATTTTGATGTATAATACTTTATGTCTATCTTCAGTAGTTTTTGAGTTATTCAAGTTTTTAGCGAAAAATAAGTAAATTCAAGCACCCATAAAAACAATAATTTCTCCTTGATTTTTTCAATTAAAGAAAAGATGTTTTGTGTTTTGCTCAATGATGCTTAAACGAATTATCCTATGCTAAAATGGAACCCAAAAATTATACAGGGTGTCTGAAAGAGCAGGTCAAATCTGACAAATTTAATATAGCCATAACTCATTTTTTTTAAATGGCACCCTACATTTTTTTTTGTTTGGTTAAATAGAGAATTAAATTTGCTTTAAAATAAGTATAGGATACCCTATACCTAACTTTAACCGTTTTTGAGCTATTTGCAAATTATTGTGAAAAAGCCGTATTTCTGTTAAAATTTGTTATATTTTATAAAATAGGCCAGAAAAATTAATTGATTTTTATTTATTTACCTCAAAGATCATTATATTTACCTTAAAACTGGATTTTCATGCGCCCAGTAGTGTACATTTCTTCTGTTAAAAATACCCTGTTGAGAAAATTTAGCCTCGTCCGTCCAAATTATTCTTTTTAAAAAGTTTGGTTTTTCTTGAATATTTATCAAAAGATTTTCACAAAAGTCCACTCTATTTTGAAAATCATTAGGTTTTAAGGCCTGTATTTTTTGCTTTTTGTAATCGTGCATCTTGTGGTTTTTTAAAATTCTTTGGATGCTTGAATAGGAAATTCCCAAGTCGTAACTAGCTGCAGGAATTGAGGCATGTGGATATGCATAAAAGTAACCCAAAACATTGACTTCGTTATCTTCGTTGTTTGTAATTGGTTTCGTAAGAGATTTCACTGCATTTTCTTTTCCAAATTGCGAAAAATTTTTGTGTATTCTTCTAAATTTTTTACATGACATTCTTGGTAAATCAGGATATTTTGTATTAAAGTTTCTGCAGGTTCTACTAATTATTTTATAATTTTCACCAAAAATAGCAAATAAATCCAAAATAACAGGGTAAGAATAAGCCTCTGCCATTATTTTACACTAATTTATCACGATAAGAACGATAACATTTAGGTTAAAAGAAATAAAAACACAATACAATTTTAAAAATTTACGTAATTGCAGAAATACTGCAAAATACTTCTTTTTCACATTAATTTGCAAATAGCTCGAAAACGGTTAAAGTTAGGTATAGGATATTTTATACTTATTTTAAAGAAAATTTAATTCTCTATTTAAACAAATAAAAAAAAATGTAGGGTGTCATTTAAAAAAAAAGAGTTATGGCTATTTTAATTTTGTTAAGTTTCACCTGCTTTTTCAGACACCCTGTATAAATTTTGGATTCCATTTTAGCTTAGAATGATTCGCTTAACCATCATTGAGCAAAATACAAAACAACTTTTCTTCAATTTAAAAAATCAAGGAGAAATTATTGTTTTTAGGGGTGCTTGAATTTGCTTATTTTTCGCTAAAAACTTGAATAACTCAAAAACTACTGGAGATAGACATAACGTGTTATACATTAAAATAAAGCAAATTTTATGCAAATTTTAAAAATTAAAAAATATATGGGGTGTTCCATTTAAAAAATTAAAGTTGAGTGCCACTTCCGGTACAACCGGAAGTGGCACAAGCATGAAACCATTTTTAATCGATTGCCTATATTCAAAAACCCCAAAGTGCAAATTAGCAGACTTTCAGAGTTATTGGTTCTCCATAAACGTTTAATAGGCCACTTCCGTGAATAACCCTGTATAAACCTTTGCGTCTTTCATATTTATTTTTATTTGCTTATCTCTTTATCCCGACTTCCTCCAAAGTAGAACTAAAGAATAATGACTTTCTAATATTATTAGTTAAACTAATTAGAGAGATTAACTGAATTATTTTTTTCAAAATTTTGCAGTTTGTTTTTTTACTTTCCTGACAAATTTTCATCGTTACTCTATATGATTAATATTTTTTCTTGAAAGGCAATTTTTTTTTCTGCTAATGTTAGAGGTGAAATTTACCCTTTGCAAATTACAGTAGATAATGGTCCATGGAACAGATAACATGCCAAAATTGTAGCTTAAACAATGTCTGAGTTATTATATAAAAACTGAGAAAGAGAATAGTAGCTGTTGTAGCTTGCTTTAAAGGATTTTTTGGGGAAGTTTATCATATTTTTACAAGCTTTTATTTAACTTGCAATGTTTGTTGTTATTAGTATGTATGTATGTTTGTTTAGGGCAAATCTGCCAAAGGCTTTTTCGACCACTTAGAATATACTTAGAAAGCTAAAATTTGGTACACATGCTTAATTCGGCTGACAATACAATTTTTTATAAAACTTACCCCCAACCAACCACCCCTAAAATTTAAAAAAAGTACATTTTTTTATATCCCCTCATCACCTAAAAAGCACGAACTTGATCACTTCGGAGGGACGACTGCGTTAATCAAACAAAAGTAGTGTTAAGGAATAGTAAAATATTTTATATAGATTTTTTAAAATTGTAAATATCAAACAATTTAGTTTATTATTTATTATTTTTTTAAGCAAAACTTCATTTTAATTATTTCTGAATCATCCTGTACAGTTGGCAGGCAATTATATAAGTATTTGTGTGCTATTTATATATACTAAAGTTTAATTGCCTAACTTTATATTACCTTTAGATCATAGGCAAAAGATATCATTGTAGTTATTTTGTAATATGAATAAAAAATGCTGTTGCCAGAGTCATTAACACTGTGTAACTGCTACATTTTATCACATTAAATGCTTGCATCTATACTTTAACTAAATTTAATTACAGAGAAATTATTAAAATCTAATATTAGCTATTGACTTTAATCTTCGAACTACACAGAAAAAAATCGAAAATAAATATTTAAAATAGAACATTCCAAATTATAATGGTTTCGTTACCTAGATTGTGGAGCAATGGAGCTCTCTACAACTAGAATTATGAAACAAAAGACGTCTACCCTATCACTATCTCATTTGTGCTACACTTTCCAGCCAACCAAATAAATACTGTATTTGTTTTTCATACAACAAATACAGTATTTATTTGGTTGGTCGGAAAGTGTAGCAGTGAGCGGCACGAACGAACATAGCTAATGTGAATCTGTAGAATAAGATAATTCTACTAAAATTCAGATGGCGCCAGTAATTTCTTTAATAAAAATAATAGTTACACTTTTCGCCCGGCCAAGTAAATATTGTATTTGTTCAACAAAGAACGAATACAGAATTTTTTTGATTGGGTGGAAGTGGGAGTGTATGTATGTCTTCTATCTTTTTTGGGTAGAACTTTTGTCCCTGTCTAATCTAACGGGAGAAATCTCTATTAAAGTGATCCACCTAAAAAATCAATGGTTTAAATATAAACATTTATAAAACTGCTAAATTAGTTTAAATGATTTCTGAAATGATTAAAAGGCTATACGTTTGGTTTTTATTCACGGCATTATATATATATATTTTTTGATTTGATTGTATACTTTGTTGCAAAGTGAATCAAACTATGTTTTTTTTAAGTTCAAAGTCCAAAGTCCAAAAAGTCCAAAGTCCAAACTCCAATTTTTCTGTAGAAATGTCACATTGAGTGCCACAATGTTGTCAGTTTAATTAACTCAGCTATATTTTAAATTGTAATCTGCAAAACTTGCTAACAGAACTGTCATAACATCACGGAACTCTATGACTGTTACTAAATATGTAAATAAAAAGTTCCAGTATAAACAAGGATAATTTTGTCTGTGTAGATTTTGAGATTTATTGCGTTCTTAGTACACAACACCAATAACTGTTGTAATGGACAATTAATTTAAGCATTCAAATTATATTGCTAACCGATTAAAAATTTTGATTATCGATTCACATTAGCATGTACAGTATTATGTTACGCAATATATCAGTATTCTGCCCTGTTGAGATTAAAGATCGTAAGATAGTTATGAAGTTGAAGTTTGCAACGTTTTTTTACAACGAAAATTCAAGTAGTATATTAAAGTACTAGTTTCATAACATACGTTTTTAGCGCACGAGTACAAATTTAGAAAACAAGCCGCTTGCGGCGAGTTTTCTAGTGCGCTAAAAACGTGTTATGGAATAAGTGCTTTAATATACTATTTGAATTTCCGATGCAAAAAAACGTTGCAAACTTCAGCTTCGTAGATAGTTTAGAACAAAAAATAAAGGAATATTTAATAATTTGTGAATTAGGCAAAACACATTCCTAATTTTGTTAATCACTTGGGTAACTTGTTTCTTTTCAAGAATTTTGTACTTTAAGCTTTAACTATTTGTCGAGAATTAAAGTTATTTTTAAGAAGTAAAATGAAATTTTTTAATATTTTGTAACTAATTATGTAATTAATTCATGTAGTTAGAATAATTTTAATGAAAAATATGGTTAATCTGTTTGGTAAAAAAGTGTTCCCGATTGGGAACAATATGCAATAAAGGGTTAAAAAATAATTTTAAAACAATAATAATTAATTTTAATTAAGTAATTTTTCTTTCCTATTTTTAATTTCCAGATACGACTTTTATGCTTAACAAGGCAGTATTATACTATCAGAATAATACTATTAAATTAAACACTGAATTCTAGGAAATCGATTATAAACTTGTGGCAAACTACATGAATATTTTTCAGTGTCTTCCAAAAATACTTATTCGATTGAAACTTAATTTTAATGGCTACTAATCAATAAAGTGCCAAAAGTACTATTACTTTTGATATATACTGATAAACCATCGATTTAGTATACACATGAAAATGTAATTTGTAAAAGCAGAGACTGGATAAAACCTAACGACCGTTTAAAAACGGAAGCAATCTCTGGTTCTTCCACCGATATGTGGCTCTGAAAAGTGCTAAACAACACGAAATCGATCAGTCACTTCGGTTGGACGACTGAGTTAATCAAAGCAAAAGTATTTTTAAGGAATATTAAATTATTAAATATATATTTTTCTACATCTTTAAAAATGTACCAAATTTTTCAATTAATTTTATTTTTTTTTGTTTGAAAAAAATTTGATTTGTTTATAATTTGTCAATGAAAAAAAAATTCCTAAAAACTTCCGTATACATAAATCTGATATTATGTTGAAGGATCATTTATTATTATTTAATCAGATTCGGTTTTGTCTGATTTAAATTTTAAAAATACATGTAATTTTGGAAATTGTCTTAATACCTAATGTTTTCTGAAATTTTCAGCATAATTTAGACTAAAAATTAATATAATTTATAACTTGGTTATTTGTTTAAAGTCGGAAAAAGTCAAGGGGAATTATTTTTAAATTTCATGTACAGTTTAACATAGACCAGAAGAAAAAAGGAAAACAAAATGAAAAATGTGAGTTTACCTAGGTTTTGTTTATTCACTTACTTATGAAACTAGTTTCTTGTTCTCAACATAGGTACATTTTTAAAACGCATATGTAATAAATTAAATTAATTAACCATTGTTGAGTGAAACTGCACTAAATCAACTTGTAAAATATATTTATACCTTTCCTTGCGTAGACCGATAAAACATAACAAGATTAGTATGTAGATATTATAATGTGTTAATTATTTCTTTGAATCTGATTAAATAATAATAAATGATCCTTCAACATAATATCAGATTTATCTAATAGTTTAATGTATATGGAGGATTTAGGAAAGATTTGTTTTCATTGACAAATTATAAACAAATCAATTTTTTTTCAAGCAAAAAAATTAAATTAATTGAAAAATTTGGTACATTTTTAAAGATGTAGAAAAAAAATATATATTTAATAATTTACTATTCCTTAAAACTGTTTTTGCTTTGATTAACGCAGTCGTCCAACTGAAGTGACTGATATATTTCGTGTTTTTTAGCACTCTTCAGAGCCACATATCGGTAGAAGAAAAACTACGAAAATCAAATCTTTTTCATATAAGAGGTTTTTGAAACCAGAGAGCTTCCTTTTTTAGACAGTCGTTAGGTTTTATCCAGTCTCTGCTTTTAGCAGTAGATGTCGCTAGCTGTTATTACTGTTTCTTACAATTATTTTTCTACTGCATATATTATGTGGAAAAGATTTGATTTTCGTAGTTGTTCTTCTACCGATATGTGTCTCTCAAGAGTGCTAAAAAGCACGAAATCGATCAGTCACTTCGGTTGGACGTCTGCATTAATCAAAGCAAAAGTAGTTTTAAGGAATAGTAAATTATTACATATATATTTTTCTACATCTTTAAAAAAAAAATACAACCAAAGTGACTGATCGATTTTGTGCTTTTTAGCACTCTTCAGAGCCACATATCGGTAGAAGAACAACTACGAAAATCAAATATTTTCCACATAATATATGCAGTAGAAAAATAATTGTAAGAAACAGTAATAACAGCTAGCGACATCTACGGCTAAAAGCAGAGACTGGATAAAACCTAACGACCGTCTAAAAAAGGAAGAAATCTCTGGTTTCAAGAACCCCTTGTATGAAAAAGATTTCATTTTCGTAGTTGTTCTTCTACCGATATGTGGCTCTAAAGAGTGCTAAAAAAACACGAAATCGATCAGTCACTTCGGTTGGACTTATTTTTTTAAAGATGTAGAAAAATATATATGTAATAATTTACTATTCCTTAAAACTACTTTTGTCCAAACAAAAGTAGTTTTAAGGAATAGTAAACGATTACATAAAAAAAATTCACAATCATAGAGTAAAAAGTCCTTTTTGTGCATTATAAAAGGTTGCAAAGTATATCATATTTATTTATTTTTTAACAAGTTAGTAAAGATATCTTTTCTAACCAAGGGCATAAAAGAGATCTTTTCTAAAATGCCTTGGCTTTAGATATTACCTTATGAATAGCGCGCCCTTTCTTTAAATGCAATTATTTTGGTAATATTTTATGTTTTATATGATTGTAAATAAAATAGTGTTTTAACCTTATAAGAAAATGACATTTTCAATAGCATATCTCGAGTTGGAAATGTTTCATTTTCTTACTAGGTTAAAAATGTACTATTTACTTTCTTTGGCGCCCACACACGTCAAAAATAATACTAGCGCCAACCTTAATAAAGTTGTCTTTTCAAGATTTATTTGATCTAAATAAATAATTTATTCAAATTAAAAAATCTAAGACAATGTGTAGGCGGGTATTAAACGCTTGTTATAAAATGCAAGGCCATGGTTGATTTAAAGGATGGTTTTATGTAACATAATAACTTTTTAACGTAAGCCTATAATTACATTATGGTATTAATACCAACATAACGTGAATTTGCATAGCACGCATAAAAATTAAAATAGGCCAATTAGCACGTTAGAAAAATGCATGCACGTATAAAAATTATGTAACATGTAATATTACGACTGATGTCTTTGAAAAGGTCAAATCTTAAACATGGAAACTTTACGGGATAACCAATAAGCATTATTCGAGGGGCTGACCGCGTCTGAAATTTATACAAAACAATTCCTTTTTGCAAAGAGTTCCTCAGAGTTCCTTCGGAGTTCCTCGGAGTTCCTCCAGAGTTCCTTGGGAGTTCCTCCTGTGTTCCTTAAGAGTTCCTCTCTGGATGGGGTAATTTTTGGCAAATAAGCCGTAGAAATTACCGCTATGCAAGCACTACTGCCAATAAGGAACCCAAAAAAAAGCTTTGTTTCAACCAAACTTGGCGCCCCTACAAAAAAAGTAAGTAAGTAGGCTCCCAAAGAATACCTTCATGAAATAAAGCTTTGTGTTACTACCAAACTTGGCGCCCCTTCAAATAAAAAAATGGCGCCCCAAATTTACCTTCAAGAAAAAAATCTTTGTCCCTGACGGTTTCTGCCAAACTTAGCGCCCCTTCAAAACAAAAATTGGCGCCCTAAAATTACCTTCATGAAAAAAAGCTTTATCCCTGTAGAATGTTTTGATAAGGTGTTTGGCTCATCTAGTTTGAAAATAAAAACGTTAATCCGCATGGTTAATAAGTAATAATTGTTTCTGATCGCGTCTAAAATTTGTACAAAAGAGTTCCTTTTTGCAAAGAGTTCCTCAGAATTCCTTCGGAGTTCCTCCAGAGTTCCTCAGAGTTCCTCCAGAGTTCTTCAGAGTTCCTCTGGCTTTTACAAAAGATTTCCTCGCGGTCAGCCCCTCGGCATTATTATTATTATTCCAATTAAGAAGAAAGTTATGTTTTTATCGCCGATTTTTTTTTTCTTTAATTAATTAAACAAAAGGCATTCATTGTCGATATTTCTTATGCATAAGGGTCCATTTTCACTAAAATTAAAATATCAGTTACTAGCCGTGAAGCTCGTTCTTCGCACGGATTGTTTAAAAACTAAGGAAGTTATGTTTCGGATTTTCCTGGGATCGTGGAGAATACTCCACGTACCTATATGCCAAATTTAAAGTTTCTAGCCATTCTGGAAGTGGGTCTACAAAACCGGACAACCATACAGACAGGTTTTTTCTCTTTTATGTTATAGATAACTCGTAATCTAACTCTGTAACCGACGAACAATACTCGTTTCTGCCTTGATTACACATATCAACAATGACAACATCAAGATAATAGAATTATTTTGAACGATACTCATTTGTTTTAACCGTATCGGCAATACAGAAATCTGCCAGGTGGAAAGTAACGACCAAATTAAATTTTATTGTTATTTCTTAATCGATTCTTGTCAATACAACCAATTTACATATGGTATACCATGGTAATAACAATAGTAGATTGACCAAAACCAGAATATTAACTATAGAGGCTCTTGATTTACATTGAACATACGCAAATTCAACATAAAAGAACTCTATTATTGAGCAAATCATAAAGTTGGGGTTACATATTGTTGGTTCTTTAGAGAATTGTCAATATAGTAGAGAAAAAGATGCAAGTCACTTCAAAAACAACTTTACACTACGATATTTGAAGAAATCTTTGACAGAGAGACTTGAAATTTGGAACAAATTTTGTTTACCACTTAGAAAATCTTTGTTCCAAATTTCAAGTTACTGGGTCAAGGCGTTTTTAAAATATCTCAGTGTAAACTTGTTATACAAGCGACTTGCAAAATAAAAAATAAATCTGACATTACAATTGTTAAATCATAGTCACAGTTATAAAGATTTTTTAAATAAAGACTTGAAAAAAATACTTATAGTTTATTACACAAAGTTTTATGTGCTTTTTTGATTTCCTTCATTATAACGTAGTCTAGATCTCATTATAGATGACAATAATTGCTATAATAATAATTATAATTATCATCAATTCTTTAACATGGTTAAAATAAAATTAATTAAAAATAGTTGCCTAGTCCGCAAATTAACTGACCATAAGAAAGACAAGCACGCATATTTTTTGTATCACATATAAGTGAGACTTAACTGGATAAATGTGTAATAAAACCGGCTTGAGTTGATCAAAAATTGTTCTACAGCTAGAAGTTTTTGCTTGAAGAAGACTTTTATTATTATGATGTTTAAAATGGTACCCAAAAAAGGTAATATATACTAATATGTAGTACCTATTATACTATAAACTGTTAATTCTTTTAGTCTTCTACAATAGAAAATGTAAGGTTGTATGAAAGTGATAGTGAATCACGTATGCCATATAACACTGCACCCACTGTGGAGGAATCTTGAAATCTATAAAATTATGCCATCTTTTTTTAAAGACTGTACACAGCAAAAAATGGCATGGTTGTAATAGTATATTACATACAAAGTTGGAAAATATTTCATTTACTGAGGGAAAGTTAGCTGACCAAGAGGAGTAGCTCCGCGGTCTGCTAATTCCCGAAGGAAAAATCGAATATTCCGCCGAGGTTTGTATACTATTTTATTCACAATTATACCTACCTATTTTTCACAATTGTGTATTTAATTTTTAACAACAAAACTGGCACCATCTTTACCTTCATAAACATTGGTGAAGTTAGTTACACATTTTTATTTAATATTAAAAATTTAAATATATTGAATATAAATATTCATTCGACATAAATTATAAATACTTGCCTAAAAAAGTATAAAATACCGTTATATATTTACTTCGTATTTCAGAAATGACAGCTAAATTGATTGTAAATTTAATATATTTTAAAAATACGAAAATATTGTACCTAATTTAAATGTGTATCTGACGTTATTTTATAAAAATAAGTACTAAAAACTATGTTGTCCATAAAATTTTAATACATTTAAGTTTTTGAAAAATCTAGTGATGTTAGTCACATCATAGTTTCCGACCAAGGGATGAAAATGTGGTGTTTCAAACTTTTTAGGTAGCAGAAGTTAACAATAATGTATTTTCCAACTTTTACGTATGTATGTAATTGACTTATTTCTAAATCATTCTGAATAAAAATTATTTCACGAGTGGTAAGAAGTGTTAATTTTTTACACTCGTGTGAATGATATTTACACTCGTAATTCACACCCATAGCTTACCATAAAATAATGGGTGTATTTTTTTCTGGATTTATCGGTTTTTGTATGAAATCAGAAGTTTCTCGGCTCGTTTACAGGTTTTTGCCTGAATTTCTGATTCTAAGTGGAGTCGAGTCAATGGAGCTCTCTACAACTAGAATTATGAAACAAAAGACGTCTACCCTATCTCTATCTCATTTGTGCTACACTTTCCAGCCAACCAAATAAATACTGTATTTGTTTTTCATACAACAAATACAGTATTTATTTGGTTGGCACGAAAGAACATAGCTAATGTGAATCTGTAGAATAAGATAATTCTACTAAAATTTAGATGGCGCCAGTAATCTTCTATAATAAAAATAATATAGTTACACTTTTCGCCCGGCCAAATAAATATTGTATTTGTTCAACAAAGAACAAATACAGAATTTGTTTGGTTGGGTGGAAGTGGGAGTGTATGTATGTCTTCTATCCTTTTTGGGTAGATCTTTTGTCCCTGTCTAATCTAACGGGAGAAATCGCCATTAGTAGATTATACTTACCTTATTTTTTAATATGTTGGATTGAAAACAAACCAACTAACGCAAAAAATATTTTTTTATCGGTGCATTTAACAAAACAAAAGCATTCTAGGAAAAAAGTCCAAATGACAAAAAAAAAATAAAAGAAAATCTTTTTTGCACTCGTTTGTAAATACCGAACACGTCTATATTTTTGTTGTATTCTATGCAATATGTAGTGGTTGGCGCATATACAACTACCGTAATTTCACAGAACAATAGTCCAGATTCACATAACTATGGTCCAACTTCACACCTATATTCCATAACCAGCGTATTTAAAAAAAAACTGAAAACGTGTTGCTGTATATCCCATATACACCAACTTTCAATAGAAATTGTAAACATTTAAAAATAATTATCCCCTGCCCCCTGGGGGCCTTGGACTATAGTTGTGTGGCCGGACTATAGTTGTGTGAAATTACGGTATTTATTGTTGTATACTATAATCTAATTGCTTTATTAATTACGCTAGTGTTCTCTCAGTGCGAGTGTCAAATTTTACACTGAATTTTTTAGTGTGTACAAAAACCAAACAAAGTATAATGCCAATCTTAATAATATTACCAAAGCACACTCCGTATGCAAATTGCAATACCTTAATTAAGTTAAATCGAGTCTGCGTTTGGTGCGTTCGGGTTCGCTATTGCAGAACCCGCTGATTGTCATACCGCCGGAGTAACGAACCGCAGCGTTTCCGTCACGACTGCCATTAAATCCACGTCGTGGAAGAGATCCATATTATAAACGCCTTCAGATTGTAACGACATAAATCGTCACTTTGTAATATAGCAAGGGTTAATTAAACTATTCGTTTACTTACGTTATAATTTATGTTTGTTTTGTATATAAATGGTTACGTACGTACAGAACTATTTTGTATCTGGGACTATTTTGTAGCAGGAACTGAATTCTAACCATATAAGTCTCTATTCCATAGTTCTACCTGAAAATAACATAAAGAAAACATAATTAGAATATGATTTTTAATAATAAAGAATCATATGACTTATTTCTCTATAGTGCATTTGTCTATGGACTTACCTGGTTTTTATATGTTTCAGAGTCTATTGAGGGTTGGATTTCACTGGCTTTCACCTGTAGCTTGTCTCTCTTGTGGAAAGTTGTGTATGATTATCCCTTTGGGATAATCCAGAATTTGTTGAAAATAGTTTGCTGGAACTGCTCACTTAGATTCAGTATTTTGTTTATACTTAGTTCACAGGACACTTAGTATTCTGTTCGTATTTTTATTAGTTTTGCTGATAAACAATAAGTATTGTTTATATTTGTTTCTTAGAGTAATATTTTGAGGTTAGATATCACTAATACAGATTTATTAGGAAACATTCTTTTAATTAGTTATTATTTTTGGTGTCGTTTCAGTTACCTTTATTAGGAATCCTATACGGTAAAACTGTAGTTGATAATGACTTGCATAGATGTCGCTAATAGTTCAGAAATAGGATTTTATTCACCTGAAGGGTTCATACCGGTTGATAAGGTCGATTTTCGCTCTTTCTTGATGAACTCTGTACAATGGTGGTCTCATTTTTGACGAGTGTTTATTTTCTGTAATCATCGAAGTAATCCTTCATGTATTTTTATTTAAAGTTAGTGAAAATGAATATTTAAACAATGCGGAAGATATTATAACTGTTATTTTTTTTACAATTTCGCATTATTAACGTTTCGATGGACATCGAAGACTTAGAATGAGACGTAAGTTAAGTTTTTCTGTTTCTTAGAATATTTCTGACATATAATTATTGTTTTAGCACCATTATTACTACATTAATAAAGCACCATTATTACTACATTAATTAAGCACCATAAAGCACCATTATTACTACATTAATTAAGCACAATCACTAGACCATTAATTACTCACCATTTCTATACCATTAATATGGAATTACATTAATTTGGGTTGAAGTTTATTTTGGTATATTTGATATACAAGTTCTCCGCATGGAGTGATGTTCTGTTGGAACATGGTTCTGTATTTTTCGGCATAGATAAATTCTATATGACCGTCTAGCAGACAATTTTATATTGGACATAATTTTCAAAAGCATATTTAATCCCGGACAACATTTTCAATCGTACATTTTATCCTGGAAGATAATTTTTCCAAAGTAGATGGGACAGCATATATTTTTTTTCTTTCATTTGAGAAATGAATTCATCAGCATAGGGGAGACTTGCACAGATGGAGACGATGGAATTCATACCTCATGGATTTTGCAGAAACCAGCTAAGTACTCATTCTGAAAACTTTTGAAAGCAATATTTCATATTTTTAAATTCTTTTATTTCAATATTCTTATAACTGTAAACTTTATCAGATCTGATATAGTATTGATTAATACTATATGCCCTTCTGGCTTTTGTTCATTTTTAGGTACTTATTTTTTTTAAAACATTTAATCTCATTTATTAATTATTAAATATCATACTTTTGATTAAATGATTTCTAATTTAAGCATGACTTTTATACACTGCAAGAAATGATTGTTGTTTAAATACATTTCTTGGTGCTTGCTGAACTTCATGTTTTCTTTATACATTTAAGTCGAATGATTTCTGAATTTAGTAATTTTTATTAAGATTTCTTTAATTATATCTTAATATAATTACACATATTTTTTATATATATTAATACATTACTTGATGTGCTTTCATTAAGTTTATTTATAATAAATTTCTCAAATGAATTATCTTATTTTATTTAGGGGTTATATTTTCTCAAACTGAAAAGCTTAAGTATTTACACTAGGTTGTTACTTACCTAAAGGAGTAAAAGCTAAAGTAACTGGCGCCCCTAACAACATTAATCAATTCTTTCTATTTTTCCCTTGCCCATACCCATTGCTCCGCTGTCAAAACTAGCCGTTGGCAGTGAACGTATTAATTACGGTACACTAATATTGGCGCTCAAGAACGTGGTATTTGGATAGATAGAACACTTGTTTTTTTAATTTTACTCCATTTTTCTCAGTGTATTTTTTGTAAAAATCTAAAGCTTATTTTTTTTTCAGTGTAACTTAAAGTTCATTTTGAGAAAAACTACATATAACTGTTGAATAAAATATTTTTTGTTGAAAATTAAGTCAAATTAGAGTTAATCTGATAAGATATATCAGATATGTGTTTTTTATGTTTTTTCTGAATTTTATGGAATAACATGGAATAGAGAAATTTTGGCGTGGGTTCAGTTTTTCTAGAAATTATCGTTTATTCAATAGAAATAAATGGATAATAGGGTATTTATTTATGCGAAGGATATGAATAAATATTAGCTAATTTTGTAGTTTTGGAGACTATTTATAATTATTAATTTGTCCAATTGAGATAAATAATAATTTAGTATTTTTTTGACATATTTGGGAAATTTTCCAAAGTATGCAAAAACTTTGTTGAGCAGTGTACACAAAAAAAAATAATTTGTGGTACAGTATAAATATTTTATTATAAAATAAATATTTTGAGTAAATTGAATTTAAATTTTGAAAATAATTATTCAAAATGGAAGATTTAGATAAAATGGAAATTAGATTTTTGACTGCAGAAATGGTAAATTATGAACTTCGTATAAGACATTTAACAGCAAAAAATAATAGAGCATCTAGAATTAAAGTTTTAGGTAGAGCCATAGCTAGATCTTACTCAAGTAAATAATAATATTTCATTACATAATAGTACACAGTTTAGTCCTAATGTTTCTAGTAAAAAAGATAATGATTATTTAAAATCAGTACCAGTTTATAAATGGAATATTAATTTTGATGGAAAGTCTAATGTTTTAAATTTTATTGAGCAAGTTGAATATATGAAAATAAGTAGAAATGTTACAGACGAAATGTTATTTAAATCCGCATATGACTTATTCAAAGAACCAGCATTGTCATGGTTTCTCTCAATTAAAGATAATTTAAATTCGTGGTCTCAAATAATTCAAGCATTAAAAAAAGATTTTCTTCCAGCTAACATAGATGATAGAACATGGGATGATATCCGTTCTAGATATCAAAATCCCGATGAATCTATCGCAATTTTTATAGGTGCTATGGAAACCTTGTTTAAACGTTTAATTCATGCTGCAAGTTTATATACTAGACTTAAGACGATTAGAGAAAGAATATTACCACATTATTTTACACCATTATCACTTATAGAAATAAATGATTTAGAAGATTTAAAGGACAGTTGTAAAAGAATAGATGAAGCTTATCAATTAAAACAAAAGAGCATAGCAGGTAAAAGTGTGGCAATAAATAAAACAGTTAATAAAGTAAATGTCCTAAGTTCGGATATAAATCAAAATTTTAGTAGTAAATGTAATTGTAGTCATAATACCACAGTGTCCAAACTTACCCCATCTTCCTCTACTCGTCAAAGTTCAGTATGTAATAGTAGTCAAGTTTCTCAAATTAGTCAAAGTACCAATCAAAGCTTTAATAATACACAGAATAGTAGTAATAGTAGTAATAATAAAAGTAGACAAGTAATTTGTTATAACTGTAACCAACCAAATCATATTTTTAGCAAATGTTTAGCTAAAAGAACAAAGTTTTGTTATAAATGTGGATATAAAGATGTAGTTTTTAAAAATTGCCCTTCCTGTAAAAAAAAACTAAATAGGAAAGTGGATGATTTTAGTCGGCATTCACTTAATAAAAAGGCTAAAAATAATAATGACAGTCAGATAAAAAAGGATAACAAAACTACTTTTTGTAAAAACATTTATTATAATAAAAATAATATCAATTCTTTACAAAAATCAAGTGTAACAGAAACAAATAAACGCTTTTATTTGAATGAATGGAAAGATTGGTTGGATAAAGTTAAAAATTTTTATAAACCGTATAGTTTGTCTGTAATTAATAAAAATTCTTTTATTAAATTACCTAGAGATAACCGTCCATATATTAAAGTAAATATTTTTGATAAAAATATAACAGCTTTGATTGATACAGGTGCAAATTGTTCAGTGGCTGGTGGTCACGCGATTAAAATTTTAGAAAAATTTAATTTAAAAATTGATAAATGTCTTATACCGCATGTTACTACAGCTGATAAATCTAAACAGTTAGTAACTGGTGTTGTTTATTTACCTATTAAAGTAGATAATGAAGTTAAGATTTTACAAGTCTTGGTTGTTCCTTCTTTGGAAACAAATTTTATTTTTGGTGTGAATTTTTTACAATTGTTTTCTATGACTCTGGATTTTTCTGATGAATCTTGGAATAATAAAATTAATAATTTGAATGTGATCAGTAATGACAGTGATAGTCAGGATATAAATAAAGATAATTCAGTAGGCTTATGTGACTTGACAGACGAACAGAAAAAGATAGCAGATAAATTTGTTAGTTTATTTAAAGAATTATATAGCGAAAAAATAGGTAGAACAAATTTAATAGAACATGATATAGATACAGGAAATAATAAACCTTTTAAAATGCGTCAATATCCTTTGTCACCTTATTTAATAGAAATTTTACATAAAGAGTTAGATAAAATGTTAAAAGATGATATAGTTTCACCATCTTATTCTGATTTTAATTCACCAGTTTTATTAGTAAAAAAAGCTAATGGTACATACCGTTTTTGTTTTGATGGACGTAAATTAAATTCTATTACAAAAGGTGATTCACATCCTTTACCAAGGATAGACTCCATTTTAAGTTTATTAGGCGATGCAAAATATATATCAAGTATAGATTTAAAAAATGCTTTTTGGCAGATTCCACTTACAAAAACTGCTAAAGAAAAAACTGCATTTTCCGTACCTGGTAGGGGACTATTTGAATTTAATGTAATGTGTTATGGACTCAAAAATGGAACACAAAGTCAGCAAAGATTAATGGATAAACTTTTTCCTTTCTCCTTTTATCCAAATATATTTGTTTATATTGATGACATTATAATAGTATCAAAAACTTTTGAGGAACATATTAAATTACTTCAAATAGTACATGAAAAATTAAAATCTGCTAATCTTACAATAAATTTTGAAAAAAGTAATTTTTTTAGAAAATCACTTAAGTATTTAGGTTTTGTAATTGATAATTTTGGTTTAAGAACCGATCCGCAAAAAGTAGAAGCAATAATAAACTATCCTAGACCAACAAATAGTACAGAGATAAAACGATTTTTAGGTGTAGCTTCGTGGTATCGTAGATTTGTTAAGAATTTTTCAACAATTGTTAGTCCATTAAATTCACTTTTGAAGGGCAAAGGTAAAAAACAAGCCATTAGTTGGAATACTGATGCAGAAAAAGCTTTTTTATTGTTGAAGGAATCTTTAATAAATGCTCCAGCTTTAGCAAGTCCCAATTTTTCTTTACCATTTGTTATACAATGTGATGCTTCTTTAGTTGGCCTCGGTTCCATATTAACACAAACGCAAGATGGTCAAGAAAAAGTAATAGCTTATGCTAGTAGAGCTTTAACACGTAGTGAAATAAAATATTCTGTAGGTGAAAAGGAATGTTTAGCTGTTTTGTTTGCTATAGATAGGTTTAGACCATATATTGAAGGTGTTAAATTCACAGTGATTACAGATCATTCTTCATTAAAATATTTGAGTAATATGAAAGATCCCTCTGGTCGCTTGGCTAGATGGTCATTAAAATTACAGCAATATGATATGGATATTGTATATCGTAGAGGTAAATTAAATGTAGTAGCTGATGGGTTATCCAGAGCTTTTGATAGAATAGAACCAGAAAAATCAATTTTTCCAGATGTAAATTTAATTAATTTTAATGTAAATGATTATAATAGTGATAAATATTATATTCAGTTGAGGGAAAAAATTGTTAAAAGTCCAGATTCATATCCGCAATTTAAAGTTATTGATGATAATATTTATAAGTTCATACCGACCAAGACAAAAGTAAAAAGTAATATTATAGAGTGGAAATTGTTAGTGCCTCAAAAATGTCGTAAACAAGTTCTAAAAGAATGTCATGACGATGTATTAGCTTCTCATATGGGATTTTTTAAAACTTTTCATAGAATTTCAGAAACATATTTTTGGCCAAAAATGCGTAAAGATATTTTAAAGTATGTAAGATGTTGTAATATTTGTCAATCACAAAAAGTTAGTAATTCTGCACGTTTTGGATTGATGGGTCGTGAAAAAGAAGTAAATTATCCGTGGCAAGTTATTTCATGTGATTTGCAGGGACCATTTCCCAGAAGTTCTAAAGGTTTTTGTTATCTTTTAGTTGTGTCAGACTGGTTTACAAAGTATACATTATTACATCCTTTAAGGGAAGCTACTGCAAATGCAATATGTAAATTCATTGAGAATGAAGTTTTTTTAGTTTACGGAGTCTGTCAATTTTTAATTGTCGATAATGGAAAACAATTTGCTGGTAAAGTTTTTAAAAAATTAGCAGATGAATATAATGTACAGAAAATTTGGTTTAATGCACTTTACCATAGTCAAAATAATCCGACGGAAAGGCAACATCGCACAATTTCTACTGCTATAAGATCATATATAAAAGATAATCAAAAAGAATGGTGTAAAAATTTAGCAAAAATAGGTCTAGCTTTACGAACGTCTGTAAATGAAGTTACGGGGTATACGCCGGCATTTCTTAATTTTGGGAGGAATGTACCTATCACAGGAACTTATTATGGCAAAATGACATCAACTGATGGTGTTAAATTAGAACCTTGTGACAGAGACTCGTATAGCCAAGATTTGGGAAATCTTAAAGAGATTTTTGTTGATGTAAAGAAATATTTACATGAAGCTTATGAACGTAATAAGCGTACTTATGATTTGCGCAAGCGTGAAGTAAATTTTGATATAGGTGAAAAAGTTTGGAGACGAAACAAAGTACTCTCAGATGCTAGTAAAAGTTTTGCTGCAAAACTTGCTCCAAAGTACATACTTTGCAAAGTTGTTGCGAAAAAGTCAAAGTTAGTGTATATTTTGGAAAATGCAGATGGTCATAGAGGCGACTGGCATGTTAAAGATCTAAAGAAATATTTTGGATCGAATAGTGACATTTCAGTTGGCTAGATTTGATTAAATAAGAATATTTTCTTAGTATCATTCGGAATGATATTTAAAAAAAATATCAATGTATTGAAAATATTTAAAGGGTACCCAAAACTTTTGTATATAGTAAAAAAAAAAAATATATAAATATATTTTTTGTAGAAGAGGATTCTGATGCGCGTAGTCAAGTCTTATTTCTATTTTTTTTATCTTGATAAAATTTAGCTAAAAGGAAAAACAAAATTAATTATGACAATTACCTGATTATGACAATTACCTGATTATGACAATTACCTGTTTATGACACACACCGATAAAGTCCCAAAATTATGTTCTACATAAGAGTAGGCGGATGATACACGTAGTTATCAAGCTTAGCTATTGTTAATTATCAAGTAGTATTTCAAATGATTTACATAAAGTATTGTATTTTTTGTTGATTTATTAAATAAAATATAGTATATATTTTAGCTATTTAAGTTAAATAGTTTTAGAGTTTGGTATAAAAATATTTTTTGTATATTAAATATTTTTATTATTTTTGGAGGGGGCATGTGTAACGACATAAATCGTCACTTTGTAATATAGCAAGGGTTAATTAAACTATTCGTTTACTTACGTTATAATTTATGTTTGTTTTGTATATAAATGGTTACGTACGTACAGAACTATTTTGTATCTGGGACTATTTTGTAGCAGGAACTGAATTCTAACCATATAAGTCTCTATTCCATAGTTCTACCTGAAAATAACATAAAGAAAACATAATTAGAATATGATTTTTAATAATAAAGAATCATATGACTTATTTCTCTATAGTGCATTTGTCTATGGACTTACCTGGTTTTTATATGTTTCAGAGTCTATTGAGGGTTGGATTTCACTGGCTTTCACCTGTAGCTTGTCTCTCTTGTGGAAAGTTGTGTATGATTATCCCTTTGGGATAATCCAGAATTTGTTGAAAATAGTTTGCTGGAACTGCTCACTTAGATTCAGTATTTTGTTTATACTTAGTTCACAGGACACTTAGTATTCTGTTCGTATTTTTATTAGTTTTGCTGATAAACAATAAGTATTGTTTATATTTGTTTCTTAGAGTAATATTTTGAGGTTAGATATCACTAATACAGATTTATTAGGAAACATTCTTTTAATTAGTTATTATTTTTGGTGTCGTTTCAGTTACCTTTATTAGGAATCCTATACGGTAAAACTGTAGTTGATAATGACTTGCATAGATGTCGCTAATAGTTCAGAAATAGGATTTTATTCACCTGAAGGGTTCATACCGGTTGATAAGGTCGATTTTCGCTCTTTCTTGATGAACTCTGTACAATGGTGGTCTCATTTTTGACGAGTGTTTATTTTCTGTAATCATCGAAGTAATCCTTCATGTATTTTTATTTAAAGTTAGTGAAAATGAATATTTAAACAATGCGGAAGATATTATAACTGTTATTTTTTTTACAATTTCGCATTATTAACGTTTCGATGGACATCGAAGACTTAGAATGAGACGTAAGTTAAGTTTTTCTGTTTCTTAGAATATTTCTGACATATAATTATTGTTTTAGCACCATTATTACTACATTAATAAAGCACCATTATTACTACATTAATTAAGCACCATAAAGCACCATTATTACTACATTAATTAAGCACAATCACTAGACCATTAATTACTCACCATTTCTATACCATTAATATGGAATTACATTAATTTGGGTTGAAGTTTATTTTGGTATATTTGATATACAAGTTCTCCGCATGGAGTGATGTTCTGTTGGAACATGGTTCTGTATTTTTCGGCATAGATAAATTCTATATGACCGTCTAGCAGACAATTTTATATTGGACATAATTTTCAAAAGCATATTTAATCCCGGACAACATTTTCAATCGTACATTTTATCCTGGAAGATAATTTTTCCAAAGTAGATGGGACAGCATATATTTTTTTTCTTTCATTTGAGAAATGAATTCATCAGCATAGGGGAGACTTGCACAGATGGAGACGATGGAATTCATACCTCATGGATTTTGCAGAAACCAGCTAAGTACTCATTCTGAAAACTTTTGAAAGCAATATTTCATATTTTTAAATTCTTTTATTTCAATATTCTTATAACTGTAAACTTTATCAGATCTGATATAGTATTGATTAATACTATATGCCCTTCTGGCTTTTGTTCATTTTTAGGTACTTATTTTTTTTAAAACATTTAATCTCATTTATTAATTATTAAATATCATACTTTTGATTAAATGATTTCTAATTTAAGCATGACTTTTATACACTGCAAGAAATGATTGTTGTTTAAATACATTTCTTGGTGCTTGCTGAACTTCATGTTTTCTTTATACATTTAAGTCGAATGATTTCTGAATTTAGTAATTTTTATTAAGATTTCTTTAATTATATCTTAATATAATTACACATATTTTTTATATATATTAATACATTACTTGATGTGCTTTCATTAAGTTTATTTATAATAAATTTCTCAAATGAATTATCTTATTTTATTTAGGGGTTATATTTTCTCAAACTGAAAAGCTTAAGTATTTACACTAGGTTGTTACTTACCTAAAGGAGTAAAAGCTAAAGTAACTGGCGCCCCTAACAACATTAATCAATTCTTTCTATTTTTCCCTTGCCCATACCCATTGCTCCGCTGTCAAAACTAGCCGTTGGCAGTGAACGTATTAATTACGGTACAAGATATTTGGTTTGACTCTTTCTGCGCGCAAGAAATAATATACTTTAAGATCTTATATTATCCAGCGATGTTAAAGGTTACTATTTCACACCATAAGAATGCATAATTCACAATAGACATTTGCCCCCCCAAGTGTTAAGATATAGGTAGACAAATAAATAGAAATGCACTCAGAAAATTTCGTTGTATTTTTAATACTGAATGCTATTTATTAATACATATTTTTTATTTATATCGCTACCATTGGTATTTAATGCTTTGTGCAATGTGTGTATTGTATATAAAATGTTGTCATACTAACACAGAGACCGTGCTGGTACATTTGGATCCCCACGCAACATGTCGTTATTAGTACTGTAACATTTGGTAAATTATATCACAGTTATAGTTTGGTATACTTTAAGTTGTAGTTGTTGTGTTATTGATCTAGTTTAAAGTATGTTACAGTATTTAGTAAAATAACAATCGGTAAATAATACCAATATTTTGATTAGTAATAATACAGAGAGAAGTAAAAAAAGGATCAATTATTTTATCAGTGCGTTGTTTTACAGTTGCTCAAAGAGATATGTCAAGATTTCCTTACTAGTAAGGCAATGATTTAATATGAACAAATGCACATAGTTGGCAGCTCCAGTCAAAGCGTCTGTCAAAATATATTTTTAAAACAGTGTAAGTTTTTTTGCAATTATATTCTTTTTTATAAACTGTAAAGTAATTTTTGTGCCACACAGTTGTCATAATATTATATTTTGGAAATTTCTAATAATTTTGTACATACTGAATGGCGATTTCTCCCGTTAGATTAGACAGGGACAAAAGTTCTACCCAAAACGGATAGAAGACATACATACACTCCCAGTTCCACCCAACCAAACAAATTCTGTATTTGTTCTTTGTTGAACAAATACAATATTTACTTCGCCGGGCGAAAAGTGTAATTATAGTATTTTTATTAAAGAAATTACTGGCGCCATCTAAATTTTAGTAGAATTATCTTATTCTACAGATTCACTTTAGCTATGTTCGTTCGTGCCGCTCAGTGCTATACTTTCCGGCCAACCAAATAAATACTGTATTTCTTGTATGAAAAACAAATACAGTATTTATTTGGTTGGCTGAAAAGTGTAGCACAAATGAGATAGAGATAGGGTAGACGTCTTTTGTTTCATAATTCTAGTTGTAGAGAGCTCCATTAGCCAAGTCCACGATGGAATCGTTGATTCCGGCGAAATCCAAATGCAAAACTGGCAATTTTTACCCGGTCTATTTATGAGAACCGCTAAGATTTTCTTAAAGACGTACGTAGATAATTACAATTACTAAAGTTAAACTATATGTAGGTGTATCCCTAATATGATTAAAATGATCTATTAACAATCTTGAATTATGGTAAACACATCTCGCAGATAGAAATTAACTTAATTAGTTATGCCTATATGTATGTATACATGCATAAAAGTAGGCATATGCCATATTATGCCATAATATTATTATACTTGCAATTACTATAATTGACGCCTCGCGCCATATTAAGATAAGAGAATACGTATTTGTAAATAACAGAAGTCTTTGATAAATTAACATGTGGAAAATACTTCTTCTATACTTATAAATGTCACTCAATCTAACGCTTTTAGAGATATATCAAGACTTTCCCGTTACATATTTCCTTTAAAAAAAAATTAAAATTGCAAAGCTTTTTATTTTTGTTCTTGCCTTAACATGAACAGATCTTAAGGCTATGGTCTCAATTATGACATCAGTTTTGTTCTTATTACACAGGACCACAAAAAAAAATAAAGTTATTTTTTTTTAAATTAAACTATATTTTTTCTACGTATTTTGGGGCGCTGAAAACGAATATGGCAATGAAAAAAATTCTTGACCCTCAAAATGTGGAGATAGCGCACATTGGGTTTTTTTTGTATGCACTCATGGCAAAAAAAAAAATCAGCAAGATTTCTGAAAAAGGTTTTTTATGAAAATATTTCTAAATAAAAATGATAAGTGCCATAACTTGCAGATTTTAAATATCCACCCTAGTTAATTTTTTACAGGGTTACAAACTTCAAATTTTTTCGTTTTTTTTTCGATATATTTCATTAAAAATTTTATATAAATAATACAGATACAGCCAAAAATTTATTTATCTAATACTCCTACATACTAAGGCTTTATAAAAGAATTACATGGGGGGATTATTTTCTGTTTTACCAGCTTATGAACTGTGCGTGTTGTTTTGAAAAAAATGATGTATTAGGGAGGTCTTTTATTGTCAAATTTGTTTATATCGTTAAAAAAACCCAATGTGCGCTATATCTCAAGATTTTGAGGGTCAAGAATTGTTTTTGTTGCCATATTCGTTTTTAGCGTCCAAAAGTACGTAGAAAAAATATAGTTTAGTTTATAAAAACTAACTATATATTTTTTGTGGTCCTGTGTTATTAATCATATTTGGTAATATTTAATGTTTCAATTTTTTTATTATACATAATAAAACAAATAAAACATTACATATTATCTACCAACAGCCAATTTTAATTAACTAATTTTAGTCTTTAACTTTAAACTGTTAAATTGAATTTTTTATATAACCATTAAATTTAAAAAAAAATAACATAGAATCATTTAAAAATTTGTACAGGGAAAAATTATTGGATCTTTACTTTCAATAAAGGATTGGAAAAAAAGAGAAATAGAATCATTTAAAAATTTGTACAGGGAAAAATTATTGGATCTTTACTTTCAATAAAGGATTGGAAAAAAAGAGAAATAGAATCATTTAAAAATTTGTACAGGGAAAAATTATTGGATCTTTACTTTCAATAAAGGATTGGAAAAAAAGAGAAATAGAATCATTTAAAAATTTGTACAGGGAAAAATTATTGGATCTTTACTTTCAATAAAGGATTGGAAAAAAAGAGAAATATAATCATTTAAAAATTTGTACAGGGAAAAATTATTGGATCTTTACTTTCAATAAAGGATTTGAAAAAAAGAGAAATAGAATCATTTAAAAATTTGTACAGGGAAAAATTATTGGATCTTTACTTTCAATAAAGGATTGGAAAAAAAGAGTTTAGGAAAGATGAAAGCCAATGGGGATCACATAATAAATTTTAAAGTTTCTTTTCTTTAATTACAATATTGGTTAATTAACTCGTGCGCTAAAAACGTATGTTATAAAATTAGTACTTTGTACAATTTTTTCTATTTTGCTCTAAAATTTAAAAAAAACTTACATTTAAATTGATGACTGATTTAGGGATTTTTGTTTTGTATTGGCATTACAGTTTACACCATGTTTAAAATTCTAAGAACAAATGATATTTTGATATATTTTATAGTCATCTCTTCTCTTTTTTACTGCAATTAACCAAGCCACAATTTTAACATGGTAAAAATAACCTAAACACAAAATTTTGTAGAAAATTCAACTTTAAAGCGACATTAACATTTGCACAGAAAACGTCTAGCGATAGGCCAGGTCTGTTGCCAACCCAAAAGAACAAAAAGTACAGACCTCTTATGGGCCTATAAGAACACGCAAAATGCGTGTGATTATGAGCTTATAAGAGTCGCAAAATAGAAAAATAACGTTTAAGGCATAATTATCACTAACTAAACTAAGCCATCTTTCTTTTTGAAATTTATCATGTGATCGTCCATTGGCTTTTAACTTTCTTAAACTCTTGTTTTCCAATCCTTTATTGAAAGTTAAGATCCAATAATTTTTTCCTGTGCAAATTTTTAAATGATTCTATTTCTCTTTTTTTCCAATCCTTTATTGAAAGTAAAGATCCAATAATTTTTCCCTGTACAAATTTTTAAATGATTCTATTTCTCTTTTTTTCCAATCCTTTATTGAAAGTAAAGATCCAATAATTTTTCCCTGTACAAATTTTTAAATGATTCTATGTTATTTTTTTTTAAATTTAATGGTTATATAAAAAATTCAATTTAACAGTTTAAAGTTAAAGACTAAAATTAGTTAATTAAAATTGGCTGTTGGTAGATAATATGTAATGTTTTATTTGTTTTATTATGTATAATAAAAAAATTGAAACATTAAATATTACCAAATATGATTAATAACACAGGACCACAAAAAATAAATAGTTAGTTTTTATAAACTAAACTATATATTTTCTACGTACTTTTGGACGCTAAAAACGAATATGATTCTATGGTATTTTTTTTTTTTAATTTAATGGTGATACAAAAAAAAATCAAGGTAATTATTATAATTAATTAAAAGAAGTTTTTTCTAATAAAAGCATACTTGTGTTCAAGCCTAAATGTCACCGACATTATTAGTTTGGCATTTAGATCTAAAAAAGAAAAATAAATAATTTATATTCCAAGACTTTTAAGGCATTTAAACATGTGATAAGGTTAAATCTAACTTTACGATTTTAATAAAATATATAAAAATTAATAGATCAGGTTTTAAGGTAACGGACCAATCCGGGGATTTTTTTAAGATATGGGTACGAAATGAAGCGAAAAATACGTCCTATAAAGTCGTATATGTATATATACGATTTCAACGGCGGACATATTTAAAAGTTTACAAAAATTTAAGAGATGACACTACTGGCTAGCGGACTCTTATAACTGGTATTCTACATACTACGTGGAAAATAATATTCTACAAAGCGTGTCAAAAGTCCACTCCACCCACTTTAACTTTTAAAAGGCTTAAGATATCATTTATCAATTTAAAAACTTAAATACCATAACCCAAATAATTTTTTAGTATATATTTGATATGGAGACAGGGGGACATTTTTTAAATAGAAAGGGAGTGATACATCATTTTAAAGCTTATAAAATTCTCTATTTGACTATATAATTTTTAATTTTTTAAATGTTTTTTCAAGGTTTTCATTTTTCAAATTTTTTTTGCTAAAAAATGCAATTTTTTAAGATTTTTTTTGTAAAATTTTATTTATATCATTCAAAATTAGTTTAAAAGTATAATTAATGTATTTTCATCATAAAATAAACCATTTTTAAAAAATTGTTTGCTTAAAAAAAATGAAGAAAATTCCCATTTTTAACTTCCAAAAATTGCTCCGAAAAAATTAAAAAAATACGAGAGAGAATTTTATAAGCATTAAAATGATGTATTACACGACCCTCTTTCAATTAGAAAAAAATTCCCCCTTGTCCTCTGTCTCCATTGTACCCCCTAAACATAATAAATATATCCAAAATAATTATTTGGGTTTTGTTATTTAAATGTTCCAAATTTCAAGTTGATATCTTTAACCGTTCAAAAGTTAAAGGGGGGCGGACTTTTGACACGCTGTGTATAAGTGGTATTCTACATATTACGCGGCAAATAATAGATTTATAAGTACACGGAGTCCGCCTGTGTCTTCCCGTAAAATTTTTGTGAACTTTTAAATATGGCCGCCGTTGAAGTGGTATATTGGGTCCTGATTAATTACAAAAACGCGTGAGCATTAAGAAACATGCCCTAAGATGTTTAGGCATTTTTATCATACCTTAATTATACGTCTCGAGACATGGTAATGACCCGTTTTAGAACATTTCTGCCGTTCTATTCCTATTATTTACATTCTTCCATTATACTGCCATTATTTCGCGTTTTTTAGATTTTAGATAACGGCAACATTCTAAGAATGTAGAGACCGACTGTATTAATATGTACAACAGAATCTTTTCCTATAATAAAAATTAAGTTATTACTACAATATTCTTTTAAATTATTATTAGTTTATTTTATGATTAAGAATTTTAATTATATAAATTTTAATAGGTTTTATGCAAAATATAACTAAGAGCAGAAAGTATTTCAAAACTGACATGAAAAGCATTTAGGTCCTGTGCGAGCAAAAACCATACAAAAATCACATTTTGTTTGTTTGTCTGTTTTGTTTGTTTGTTTGTTTAACCTTCTACTATTCTATTTAATTAAGCATCCTCTAAGTCCAGGACTTGTGTGGGCTAGTAGTAGAGGGAACCACCGGCTTATACTGACTCGAACCTCTATTATATTTATTTATTTGTTAAAAATTACTACATAGTAAGGTTGTACTTATCTAATTTTGAAGTGATATAAGCCAACAACGGTTTCCTATTTACAAAAATAACATAACATTATGACCTGGTCTATGAAAAGGAGGCTTATGTGCGAAAACAAGTTTTCGAGAAAAGCTGAAAGAGCGTCTCAAACTCTATCCGAATCGGCAAAAAAGTGGAAAATGATTTTTGACACCCAAGCCTCCTTTTTATAGACCAGGTCACATATATTTAAAGTTACAATTTTTGACATTCCACAACTAAGGCAAACTGCAAGGGCAAAGAGAAAGATTTCTAACTTCGGCGTGAATAAAAGATTGTTCGACATTTGAAATTTATCAGATAATCTCAAAGATTTTGTCAGAAAGGATCTTAGAGATTTTCTGAGAAAAAAAATGAGAATTGTGAAAGGGGGCGTGTTTTAGAATTTAGAAGACAAAAATATAACAAATGAAAAGTAAAATCATAAGACAAAAAAATATAGAAATTCTAAATCCACAGGGCTAAAAGGCCTGTTTAATAGCTATTATTTATGGCTTATTTATACTATAATCATGTTTTATTTTTTATTATAATAATTTTTGCGCGTAAAATATTACCGCGTTCAGTTAATAATGTGTTAAATGAATATTTAATAAAGCTAAAGTCATGAATCTCATGCATATTCATGATTTATGGTTCTACCTTATTCTATCTTACTCCTCACAGCTCAACTGGACAGAGAAAAATCGGAAAAAATCATGGCAATCCTTAATATTTTAATAACAGGTAGATATACTTAAAAAAGAGATTAATGGAGGCACAAAATGGTGTATATTTGATATGTTAACACGTTCGCTACTACATATATAAATAGACGCTCATCCCAGACTACTGTTTTGCAATGTTATTCAAGTCTACAGAGAGCCCGCCAGGCGGGCTCTCGGCATTATATATAAGTAGGGGATGGGGGGCGGGTTGTCGACAGCGAACGTGTTAAGGGGCACAATGGAGGCAGGGGGAAACATTTTTACTTAAATCATCTTATTTTTAATGAAAAGGGGGTCGTGTTACATATTATTACAGCTCGTAAAATTCTATATTCGACCATGTACACTGATCTTAATCCAGAATAAGAACTTCTTTAAAATAAAACTGTTTGTTTTGATATTTTTTTGTGAAAACGATAGCATTTATTTGTTACACCCCCTTTTGACAGTGTATTATCAAAAACATGAAAACAATTCTGAGTCGTCAAAATTAGTCAGTTGTTTTAAAATTCTTAAAACGTTTATAATATCGCAGTACCATGGTACTAAACGCATTACAACGCACCACTTGACTAATTTTTATCAAAATGAGTAAACAAGCTTGATAACCAGTACATTAATATTGTTTTGAGAACATTTTTTAAACACTGAAATTATTTATTAATAAATTTTATTAATTTTGTGTTTTGTGGGGAAATAGAAATTCCTAGTTCAAAAATATGCAAAATATAGTGGAAATTACTATATTTAAGTAAAATAAACCCATTCAATTTTAGCGCACTTCTTCTATATACCGTGGCACTTCTCCCATATATTGATATAGGGTGGCCGATCTAGAAATTTTACAGGGGGGTAGGTAGACACTTAAATGTTACGTTAAGGCATATCCAGAAGCTTGCATAAGAACATAAAACATAAGAATGCGATTCCGTGATTGGCTTACCCGATGCATGGCGCCACATCAAGCCAATCAAGGCATCGCATTGTTATGTTTTATGCTCTTATGCGAGCCTGTGAATAGGCACTTATATTCGAGTAATAAATTGGAGTTTATATAAGTTACCAGTCATCGTGTACAGAGTTGATCTGTACAAGGAACCGAAAATTGACTTTTTGGGATACAAGGTTTTAAAATGTACGAGTCAATATATCGTATGTGAAATTTTAAGCTAAAAGGTAAGCCATACCCCCCTAAATTCGCTAAATCCGCCATTAATCTAAAAAACAAACATTTTAAGTTTTATTTGCAATTTTGGCGAAGGCGCAATCATGGTTTGATGTTCTATTTTCTTAGCTGATCCAAATAACTAAAATAAACGAGCCATGACGATATACCGGTTGTCCCACTTAAGATCAAGCTATTAAAATATTAAATTTACCCAAAAAGCGATACGTGTGACTAATCCAAAGAATTTTAATAGCTTTAATAAAAACGCCAAAAAACGATTGATCTGTCTTAAATGGGACACCCGGTATAATGCTTCGCTTTCTATATTATACTCTTTGCAGTTACAAAGTTGAAAACAGCTTTTTCCTAGTGAAGTTTTAAAGTTTTAAGTTAAACATAATTAAATTGTACTGGGATATTTAATTTTTAATTCAATTTAGGGGGTGACCCTATAAGTTTTAATTTTAATGACCTACGTTTTAATACAGCGACAGTTGTATTGGATTATAACTTCCTATCCATTTGTAACTGAACATTTAGTTTACTTTTTACAGTGTATTATAAAAAATACTGCTTCCAACAAACATAGAAAGATGGGCCTTATTAGGATTAATTCACGTGCAAAACCTCGTTAATATATCTAAAAGGGTTCCTGAGTTATAAAATAAAAACCGATTTTTTTAGCCACTTTCAAAGGGGCGCAGCTCCCTTATGACGCATTTTTAGACATATGTTTATAGGAACTTTTTGTCATTTTTTATGATGTAAAACCATCTGTTAAAATTTCCGACCCTATTTCAAATACACCGTGTATACTCAATTTTTTTTGTGAATTAGTTTTATTATTTTATTCCTGGAAATTCCCGACAATCAAAATTATATGATCATTTCGATCAAAAAATCTAATCACTATATTCAAAAGATAATCAACTTATTATTATATAATATATATTATACAATTAAAATCACAATGAAACGTGAAATTATTTAAAATTGCCCATTGTATTATTTGATAAAAAAAAGTATAAAAAAGGTATATTTATTTTAAGACAGCAATTAACGCACGTACTTAGCATAAAAACAATTAAATGCATATATTTTTGTAATTATTTTTGCATACTGGACAGAAAATATACCTACAAAATTATTATTTATTTCTGTTCCAAAATCAATACTTTTGTCACGGTCATGATTTTTTTTAGGTGTGAAAGATCAGAAAAAAATCAAAAAAAGCACGATTCGTATTATTTTAATAAAAAATACTCTTATATAGATCAATCCTACCGGTATACCGGTATACCGCGGTATATCGCTTTTGAAATAAATACCCTAAGAAATAAGTTAGCGATTTAGTTGATCCTAACGTCCCGAGTTCCAATCCCATCCCCGGCTACCACTTTTTTTTTCACTAGCTTCTGTGCAGGATCCTGCGAAGCTTTTCCATGCGTGCACTGAGAGAACAATGGTAATTAATAAAGTAATTAGGTTATAGTATACAACAATAAATAGTTGTATATGCGCCAATTATTATACAGGTTGATCAATAACTGGCATGCCAAAATTTAAGTGGTATTTCTGCATCCAAAAAAATCAAAAAAAGTTCCTTTAAAGGTTGGTCCAGAAATGAGCCCTACGGCCCTTTAGAATTGTAATAAAAAAAAGGTTTTTATTTAATAACTCGGGTACACTTTAAGCTAGAGCGACAAGCTTTTGCACGTGTACTAGTAATAATAGGGACAATAAGTATGTTAATTTGTTTTTTTTTTTTTAATTTATCCAGAGGCGAGCCTAGACGCACAAAATATGTGAGGCTTAACACATTTTTGCCCCAAACTTTTTTATGTGTATTTTTTTTGGATTTTTGTAAAAATATAAGTTCCTTTAGTAAAAATACATAAAAAATGTCATATAGTGTAACACTGTAGGAGCAACCGTTTTCAAAACAAGTGGAAGTAACATTTTGTCCACCAATAACGTTACTTTTTAAAAGGCTATTACTCCTTTGATATTAAATTTAGGTGTTTTGGTGAAGAACACTTTTTTGCTCAGTTTTAAATGAAGAATAACCCTGCAGCATCAATTCATGCCTCTTTTTGTTCCCCATTCAAGTCATCTTCGAAGGGTCGTAGCTCCCTTGGGGCTCATTTCCGGACCAACCTTTATAGAAACTTTTTTCTCATATTTTGGGATGTGGAATCACCTCTTAAGTTTTGGCATGGCAGTTACTGATCACCCCGGTACGCGAACCTCTGTGTATTGCATAGAAGACAACAACAAAAAAGTAAACGTGTTCGGTATTTACAAACGAGTGCAGTTGTTTGATTTACAACAACAAGCTATCAGGTTTTTCTTTGTCGAGCAAAGAGCGCGGTATGCGTGGCTTGCAAATCCCCAGGTTTGGATTGCCGCTCATTCCTACGACACGATCCTCGCTTTAAAACGCAGGCAATTCAGCCCAACCGTCCGTCCGGCTGGCTAGTAGAGCCTGGTAGTAAGAGTTGGGAAATATGACGGACTGCGTACAAGAAAGAAATAGAAAGTATTCGGAGGAAGAAAGACAGGTGGTACGCGTACCTCTAACAACTGGTGAATATAGCAGCGTGGTTTGGGGGGCATGCCCATATTTAAAAACTCACGTCTCTTCCTACGTTTGACGAGCTGTGATGTGAGTATTCTGTGATGTATTTTAAATTCATTTATGTGCACATAGAAACTACATATCACATGTAATTACATGTACATGTACATGCTTATCGTTGGGTATTCTTATGCATATGGAAATTTTAGCCCAAAATGCATACTTTCATTATTTTGGTAAAACATTTATTAGAATCAGATGATTGTCACCATCTTTATTAATCATCCTTCCTCAAAAAACTACAACAACGTTGTTGTATTATTAAATAATATGAATCTACAATTTTAATAGTGTATTTAATATAACGTTATAATGTTTTAGAATAATTGTAAAAATGGTATTATATACCACAAACTCAGTGTCGGACTGGACAGGTGAGATAGTGAGAAAAGTCTCACGCCCCCCCCCACACTTTTGAGGGCCCCCCTTGTCTGATGTCAGAGAAAAAGCTTTTTTTCGGAGAGTGTTTTTTTTTGTTTTCGTAGAGGCGCCAAGGTGGGCCAAATGTCCAAATGTTGTAGAAACGCTTAGGGACAAAGTTTTTTTTCAGAGAATGTTGTTTGTTGTTTTTTTCTTTTGGTAAGGGCGCTAAGGTGAGCGCCAAATTTTATAGAAACGCTCAGGGACAAAGATTTTTTTCTAAGGGTGTTTTTGTTTTTGTTTTGGTAGGGGGCGCCAAATTTTGATTGAAAATTTTTATTTTGGAGAAAGGAAAAAAAAATAAGAAAATTTAATAGGTGCCCACTAGCCTTGGGCTTCCCAGTCCGACACTGCCCAAACTTGTTACAACAATGTTTGGTTGTACTATTTTTAGATTTTTCTATCAGTGTGCGTAATGGCTTATTTACAGCTCTTGTTATGTAACATTTCATCATACGTTATTATCCACAAGTAATTATATAATCATCTACAAACCGAGTTTGACAATTTATTTAACGTTTATTTTCCACGGCAATCAACCGGTGAGTCAGTATTATTATACTATTCACAGCGCCTGCGCTAGAATAGTATCATACGGTAGTTTTGAATTTTCCAAAATTTTCAAGAATCGTCCTAGACAAAAATTTATTGGAATAAATTTGTTTCATAAAAAATAAGCAACTGTTTTTTGAAATGTCGGTGCGTCTGATGTCACGATTTTTGTTAACAGGATAACTCAAGAACGAATAATCCGCCGACTCAAAATTTTTAGGAAAAATGAAGTTCTATGAGCGGAAGAGTTATTGTTTTTCAAAGTAATTCCCCCAAAAACAAAAAAGTTATGGGGGGTTAAACTTTTTTAAAAAATAAAACTATAATTTTAATTTTTTTTTACTTTCTCACAAAAAGAAAATTAAATTTTTTTTTTTATTTTTTTTTAATTTTTCGTTTTTCGCAAAAATAAAATAAAAAAAATTCAAAAAGTACAAAATGATCAAAATTTGCGTTACGTAATACTTGAACGTTCCCTTATTCAAAAAAAAAATATTTATTTATTTGTATTTGAGAGAATGCAATATACCATAAAATGGTAAATTTTATTGTGAACAGTATATAATGGAATGCGTAGCATTACATATCTTCACGGCTTATTTAATCAGAAACCTAATCGACTTGCCAATCCTATCTCAAATTGTGAAATCATTCAATTGTTATTACCCACTATGTAAATAAACAATCTGCATAATTTTGAGATTTTTTACGACTTGTCTGATTAGCAATATTGTTGCATTTTTTGCAAAATTTAATTCCCATGTCACTTAAACGTTCTATGAAAGATTACGAAAACAGATCTGAGTTTCGCGTGCAACTTACACTACAAAAAAGTATCTGACATTTTTTTTATTTTGTGACTATTAGAAGCTAATAAGGGGCTGTCCATATATTACGTAACGCGCCTAGGGGGGGGTCAGAGAAATTGTTACAGTTTGTGGCAGGGAGGAGGGGGGTCTAGGTAAACGTTACGTAACGGAATTTAATAAATTTAATGTTTATTTCCTAAGATTGACAGATGTATTTTTATTTTTTTATTTCAACATAAATTACTATTTAGTGGCCCATAATTCCCTTTTTCACACAAAAATTGACGAAACTATGCATATTTAAATAATATTATAATCAGTAAAAAAACTGTTGACATTGATATTAAAAAAAATCTTACGGCCCTGTTCTTGCGTGATCTTGCCGATGAATCATCGGTGATGATACATTTTCGCGCGGAATGTGTACTCATAGAAAACCAATGTGTGTACTATTTTGTGTACCTGTGCATAAACAATATACGTGTTATATGTGACACTCAGTGTAAAAAGAGGTACCTAGTATTTTTTTCCTGTGTGATATTGATTATGAATATTTTTTTAAAGTTTGAGTGATTTTTTCGTTTAAGTACATTAAGTGCTATATGTATTATTATAATAAAATGTATCATTTTTACACCGTCTTTTTACCGTCTTGCATTATGCGGAATTCTGTATCAAGATAGAAAAAAAATACAAATTTTTATATTGTTACGCGTTACACGGGGGGGGGGGGTGTTGGTAAATCTGACAGCATTATGCGGAATTCTGTATCAAGATAGAAAAAAAATACAAATTTTTATATTGTTACGCGTTACACGGGGGGGGGGGGGTGTTGGTAAATCTGACAGCATTATGCGGAATTCTGTATCAAGATAGAAAAAAAATACAAATTTTTATATTGTTACGCGTTACACGGGGGGGGGGGGTGTTGGTAAATCTGACAGTTGGTTACACAGGGGCGGGAGGGGGTCAATTTTTTTGAAAAATTGCGGTACGTAATATATGGACAGCCCCTAATCACAAATATTTTGCGTGTTACTATACTATTCACAGCTTCTGCGCTAGAATAGTATTATACGGTAGTTTCGAATTTTCAAAAATTTTCAAAAATTGTCCTAGACAAAAAATTCTTGGATACAAATTTGTTTCATGAAAAAATAAGAAACTTTTTTTGGAATGTCCGTCCTCCGTCCGTCCGATGTCATGTTTTTTGTAGGCGAAGATCCCTGTTGTTTTTGAAAATAATCCCCCCAAAAACAAAAAAATATATATGTTTTTTAAAGTTTTTTTTTTTACTTTTTTTTTAATTTTTCGTTTTTCAAAAAGAGATATATTTTTTTTAATTGTTAAATTTTTTTTGGGAGTCTTTTCAACTTGTTTTTATTTTTAGTTTACGTTAAAAGATAGTATATTTAATAAACAACTCTTCTAAATTTCAAGTCGATATTTTAAGGCCTATTCAGAAGCTTGAATAAGAACATAAAACATAAGAATGCGATGCCGTGATTGGCTTGATGTGCCATCATGTATCTTGTAAGCCAATCACGGTATCGCATTCTTATGTAATATGCGTGTTATGCGAGGCTGTGGATATGCCTTTAAACCATTTAAATATGAAGGTTACTGTGATATTTGAAAAAAAAAATCTCTGACTATTGTCTTACCTTAAAGACGCATTGACGAATAAGTGTTTTTAAAGAAAGCTTTAAAGGCATATTGACAGGCTATATGCGTCACGTTTGGATACACAGAAAAAATTATTGTCAAATCAAGAATGTATGATTTGGATATATCCAAAAAAGAATATATTCTCGTTTGGACTTTGAATATGAAAGGATAATAATATGGTATGCTTGAAAGGAGATTATAAATACGAAAGGATAAGAATATGGTATGCGTAAAAGAATATATTCCCTTCGTTATATACAAATCACTATATTCTTGATTTAAGACAATATTTTTCTGTGTGTACGGTTTGCAACTGAAACATGCTTTCCAGACCGAAAGTTCCGGCGTAACATTAAATTTGTCTTACTTTTATTCGACATTTTTCCCTGTGTATTTTCTAGGAACATTAATTTTCCGCGATGATACACAATGTAACATTGCATTTTTTAATTTTTGCAGTTGCAGAGCGAAACATTAACAATGACCTTCAATTATTTTAAATCTCGTTTCTAAAATTTTACGTACGCGTGTGTTTTATATTCTACTAGCGCGGCAACAATGCTAGATAATAGTTTGCAAAAATTTGACGGTCTTGACCTAAATACATTTGTTAAAAAATAACCCACCAAAATTGGCACGTGTTTATTTTTTTTAAGTATCACGTTTTTTCTTAAGGCTATTTTTAAAATAAATTTAAAAGTTAAATTAATTTGTGATTTAATATTAAGTATTTAAAATGTACCGTCCTGAAGAATATTTATTTATGTTTTTTATCTCTTGCTGTATATACTGGGTGTTTCATTCCAAACAACACCACCATACAACTTGAAATAGTTTATATTAAAAATCTGCAAAAAAAATTGATTTCGGCGAAATAAATTTTCTTGTCGGCCAGTCTCCCAGTCATGAAAATTTCTCACCATAATAACTTAAGAACGCTTTGGGCTAAAGCTTTAAATTTGGAACGTCGCGACGTTACAATCAAAAGTTCTTTGATAATATTGTGTTTAGCAGAAATCGGGGTAAAAGTAAAAAAACAAAAATTATTTGCAGTTGTTACTACTGTTTTTATAAAATGTTGGGATATTAAAAAATATAAATATTTTCAATATATTTTTCTTGTTTTTATTGTACTCTCTCACGAGATGATTTTTTTTTAATTAACTTGGGCCTACAGGGGAAGTATTTTTGGTTGGCAGCAATATAAACTTGCGGTTTAGAGGTGATTCTACATCCAAAAACATGAAAAAAAGTCTATATATAGGTTGGTCCGGAAATGAGCCCTAAGCATCAATAAAATTTTAATTTTGTAAGGCGATTCTTCATTTAAAACTAAGTAAAAAACTATTCACCGAAACACCTAAATTTAATATTAAAGGAGTAATAACCTTTTAAAAAGTAACTTTTTTGGTAACACAAAATTTTACTTCCTCTTAATTGAATTTTTTTAACGATACTCCTACAGTGTTACACTATATGACATTCTTTATGTATTTTTACACAAGGAATCAATATTTTTTACAAAAAAAATCAAAAAATATTTACCTAAAACACATTCACACATTTTGTCCGTCCAGGCACACCTCTAGATAAATTAAAAAATACACTGCCCAGTAAAAGAGCTTTCCCATTTTTCACCTCCGCGCGTAAAATGGATTTTTTTATTATCAGATTCACTTTCAGCAACCAGAAAAACCTTAGTATACCAATTTTCACGAAAACTACCCACTGCCTCTTTGGGGGTGAAGTTAGAATTTTGTTATAATGAGATTCCCTTTCAACAACTTCAAAACCTCCAATATACCAATTTTCACGAAAACTACCCCTCACCCCTCAGGGGGTGGATTTAGAATATTTTTATTATCAGATTCACTTTCAGCAACCTAAAAAACCCCAATACACCAGTTTTCAGGAAAACTACTAATTAGGATAAAAATATTATCAGATTTAAATTCGTCGACCACAAAAACCCCCATATACCAATCTTCACGAAAATATTGAAAATATTTAAAAATATTTACCCCCCGACCCCCGTGGGGGTGGAGTTAAAAAAATTTATTATCAGATTCAATTTCAGCAACCTCAAAAACCCATATATAGCAATTTTCAAATTTTTCTAAAAAAAATGTATTTTTCCCCATTTGCCCTCCTTGCCGCACCCCAATGATTACCAAAAACAATCCCGAGCGAGAACTTTTGGTAACATACCTGTATGCCAAATTTCAAGTCTCTAGCGTAAAGCGTTATCGTGCCCACATGATTTCCCGGACAGACCGACCGACCGACCGACAATTTTTTTTTTGCTCGAAATTGATTTATATCGACATAAACATAAAACGCAAAAATACACAAAAAAAAATTTTTGAAAATTTTTGCACGAATATTTTCAAAATGGGAAAGCAAAATAAGATAAACCAATTTCCCTTATTAATACTAGTATATACTCGGCGCATTATCTATCTGAGTAACAAATTGGATCAAGGAAGCTATGATTAGTGGTTTAAAAATGACTTTTAGTAATATTTTTGTAGCCCATTGTGTTTTTGATAATCTGTTTAAAAAGTAAAACTTTGTTCAAAATTATAATAAAAGTAAGTTTTTATTCATAAAGTGCTATTATAAACTTACATTACCTGAATAAAATTACGGACCAGTATTATTTTTACCAAAAAATTCTCTGTTATAGTGTTTACTTCAAAAATTTATAGAGCACTGCATTATATTACTTCATTTGAACAAAATGTTTATAGATTGATGCTTTAGTTTTCTTTTTATGCACTTTTCTTGTTATTTCTTCTTGCTAAAGCAAATTATTTGAATTTTTTTATAAATGTCAAAATAATGTCTTGATTGACAATAAATTTTAAACAAGATGAAAACCTTACATAAGGAACTAAATATATTCTGCCAACCAAATAACAAGAAACAAATGACCATCAACTCAGATAGATAATGCGCGGAGTTTACATGCAAAACCTAGTCGGTCTAGCTTAAAGGGTACCTTATTTTTGGTACAACCTATAGAGGAAAGTCGCCTAATTTCGGATACCATTTACAATGTATTCAATATTTAATACTCGGTATTACTTTTTGATATTTTTTTTATATAACCAGATACAACTTATTATAGCGAACCATGATTTATTATAAAAGCAATTTTATTACAGTTTATTTTTTCCTAAAAACACGGTTAAAAAAAATCAGCGCATTTTTGTGCATTTGAAAAAGGGCTCCTAATTTCGGACATATCCGAAAAATTTTTTTCAAGAGTAGATCTGGATCCCATTGCTTATGTTTCTTGTTATTCCTTCACATTTAAGACGTAATTTAATCATTAAGCGATTTTCTACGAAATACTATAGGAACTATAATTTTAGATTCCCAATTTCGAATATCTTAGTATCTTAGGTAATTTTCGTTTTTTCAAAATTGTTTATCTTAGTTTGTTGTATCATAAAATAATCAATGGTTGGTTATCCTGAATAATAATTACCTTGCGGATATCCGAAATTGGGAATCAAATGCACAAAAATGGTCTATCCGAAATTAGGCAACTTTCTGCTTTTTAGATTAGAAATTTGTAGAATGTTTACGTTTTCAAATTGCTTAATTATGAATAGTGGATCAACTTAACTAACATCATAACTTACCCAAGACAGAATCACGAACTTTTATAACGATTATTTATAAAATAAACAAGCATAATAATTCAACTGAGCACAAAACTGCCATTTGCAATATAAACGATTTGTGCTGCCATTTAAAGGGGAAAAGCTCTACCGTTATCATATTACAGGACGGATTTAGTTTGACTGTTGGCTTCACATAAAAGTAGGTTTCTGTTTACCTTTGCAGACAGTATCTTAAATACACTACTATCCGAAATTTGGAAACCATCCGAAATTAGGCGCATTTCCTCTATAGGAACTTTTTGGAATTAGAATCACCTCTTTTTTGGCGGCCAGTTTCTGATCACACTGTATAATAGAATGAGTGGATTTTTTTTCTCGGACCACTCTGTATTGAAGCAATACGTGATGTAAAAATAACACGTAAAAATCAAGTTCCTATTGTCAAGGATAAAAATAATATTCTGAATTACGATTAATCGTTTTCAAGATAATTAAAACATTCGAGATAAATGTGTATAAAATGCATAAAAATAATTATTTTTATTTACAGATTATACAATACCATTAATGTTATAATAAATTTCCTTTTAACAGGCGATTTAAATGGTTATACCGGGGGTGATATTTAAAATTAAACATCTTAATATCTGAAATTAAAATATCGCTGTAACAAGGATTGATGTAAGTTTACGATACACTAGGTGAGACGTTTCGGACCCATCTAAAGTTTATTTTTTTAAGGTACAGTTATTTTAAATTTGCCGCTAAATACTCCACAAAGTCCGATTTACCCTGAAGCATGTGGCTTGTTTTGGATGTCAACATAACCAAAATTTATAATTTTTGTTTACTTACTTTGTTTTTATGATGTTTTGATGTTAAAAAAAAGAGAATTGTTAAAGCTGTTGCTAAAAACACTTTTGTATTCCTGTAGAAACAAAATTTGCTTATAAAATCGCTTTTATTCCAATAATTTAGAGGAATAAACGATTGTTTTGTTCTCGTTAATGGCACGTCAATGTTTTACGGTTGTGTAAATTGGTTTTTAGTCATTTCGCTTAGGACGCATGCGTATCTTACGTTGCTATGGTAATTTCGAGATTGGTTACAAGCGGGAAGGTTTAAAATAACTATACCTTAAAAAAATAAACTTTAGTTTATGGTAAATTTTATCGTGCGATGTAAATATTGTGTACTATTTTATTATGTCTAATGTAATATTTGTATAAATATAATGTAAAGTTACATTAAATACGAAAAACCCATTAATAATATGGTAAAATAACTCCAAATATGTATATTTATTTTAAAAATATGGCAATGCTACTTTTTTTTGTATACAATTAGAAATTACCTTCTAAAACACTGTGATATCACATTATAAATAATGTAATTCAACATACTCTTTTTACAGTGTATGATTTAATAACAATATATTTTATGGGGGGGCAGGGGGGCTTAGCCCCTGGCGTTTTCGCTAAGCCCCCCCTGATATTTTTTTAAGTCACCTACCTTTGGTTGCCAATTTTTTTTGCAAGGGTGCCTACATTGGTAGAAACCGTCAAGGACAAAGCTTTTCTTCTTGAAGGTAATTTTTGGAGCGCCAATTTTTTTTGCAGGTCTGCACGGATTAAAATGTCCTTATTAATTATTAAAACATGTTAAAAACGAATATAATCTAATACATTTCGTTTAATCAACTTAAATGTACAGTTTTAGTCAATGTTTTTTACTTTTGAGACTGAGAAGGATAATAAATGTTATAAACGGTGCCTTGTGAGCTATCAACAAATGTTTTTTTGTAGTTGTTTATTTGGGTTATGCGTATGTGGAACTTTAGTTTTATATGATTGTGCTTTTCTTGTGAAATGCAGGAAAATATATTTGTGGTAAGTATGAAAAGAACTAAAAAACTATATAGTATTATTTTTATTTGAATTCAAACATCTAGGTTTCAAAAAAATTAGTAGTTTATTTTTAAATAAAAACAGTTGCAAATAAAATAGTATACAGGTCTCCCGGAAAATTATACTTTCCTCGACCTATAAATGGTCTCGGAAAAGTACTATTTTCCGAGTCGACCTGTAATCTACTATTACAGTATTTAGTAACTTCCTGAATATTTTAAATTTAAACACGGATCGAGCAATTTTTTAAACAATTTCCCTGATAAATAGTTTTTAAATTCTTTTTAAGTCACATAAACTTTACCCTTGCTCCCATTTAAACCTTGAAAGAGCTTTATTGCGTGGCTTATTTATCTAAAATAGTGGTGGACCACATGGCTCTGTTCGAGGACCATTACCATACATCCTTTTGATAAATGAAATTTTTAAAATATCTGAGACAAACTTTAATGATAAAATTTTTCCGAATCAAAAAACGATAAAAACAATATCACACTGATAAGCAAAATCTAAAAATAATTTTAATTCGCTAAAAATTTTATAGCAATAATAATTTTTTAAATTGTTTTTTGTAGCAGAAATAGCAAGTTTCATACACCAAACGTAAGCAAATTTCCCTTAATATTTAATCCAAATTTAACCTATATTAAAATTATAATTAAGTAATTATAAACAATTTTATAATTCATTGTTGTCGTGTAAGCTAAAATGGAATTATTATAATTATATAAAATTTTATCGGTTATTTTTTTTTTCTTCTTGGATTTATTTCCTAATCTGTTTACAATATTTTTGCATAATAATATTTATTTTATGTTCCTTTTTGTACTTTTTATAAATATATTTTAGTCTTATCAAAAATTAAACGTCAAAGTTTGAATTTATTTGGTTAAAATGTAGATGCATTTAAATGGTAAAATCTGGAACAAAAGAAGTTAGATGACACAATATTTTTTTGTTGTTTTTATCAAAATCCAGTGACGAACTAAAAGTACAAAGAAAGAGGGAATACCCAGCTAAAATAAAAAAAAGCAACTTTGTTGGCCACAATTTGTTAAACAGTTTTTTTTTGTCATATGAAATTTAACTTTTCCCATTACACTGAGATAAATTTTTACATCCACTTTGATGGGTAATTTACTTGCAGTAGGCCATTGTTACCGCCTAAATAAGTGAAATAATTTAAAATGTATGTTTTAAGGATATTGTATTAATCACACTTTTTAAATATTTACTTTTAATCAACACTTACCAATTATTTCTTTGAAAAATCTAGCACACACAAAATTATACGTCGCTCTTAAAAAAGTAAACAATTATAATGGTCGATAGCCACCAGACTCGATGAAGCAGGAATTCTGGCTTCTCAAGTCACGTGACTAGCTTAACGCCCGCGATTGGCTGGCTTGTACATCAGAAGTGTGATTTTTACACCTCGGGTGTATTGTGCTAAAGGTATGTTTATAAAAATACACCTTCTTGAGCTCCGAGTGTATTGTTGCAGAAGGTATGGATGTAAAAATACACACTCTAGGTCAAAATCACCTCACCTGTGTAGTGTCACATCAATGTTGATGTACATTTATATAAAGGTGTAAAATTTACACATTTATAGAGTGTATTTTTTACACCTTTTCAATGTAATTTCTTTAAGCTAAATTTTGGTATAACAACGTGACGGGTTACCTAGTTCAAACTATTTTTGTTTTAAATGGGGTGACGAAAGAAATCAGTAACTTTTAAAATACAGCCTGTTCCAGAACTCGCGTACCGAAATTTGAGGGTATATTAAAAACCCTCTGGAAAATATGAAAAAAATTTCAAAAAAAATCCATCTTCGTTCAATTCAAAAATAAGAACGCTTTAAGTGGACCAATACTGTTGCTGATTATAAATTACCATTAAAGGTTGAATTTGTAGCTATGGAAGCAAATTTAATTATTGCAGGTACATATTCTGTAGGTTGACATGGTGATTAATGTGACATAAATATTTATTAATGTCATAAAAAAATATCAAAACTTTCATGATGTTTACTTCAGAAGAGTTTTGCGAAATGCTAATTTTATATGGCGAGTGTGGCCGGAGTGCTTCAGCTACATCTGTAGAATATTCTATTCGTTTTCCCAATAGAGAACATCCTAGCAGAAATGTTTTTTTAAGATTGGTGCAAAGGGCAAGAAATTCTGGAAATTTAACTCCAAACAAAAAAGAGATTGGAGGCGCTCCGCGAACTGCAAGAACTGCTGATAATGAAGAAGCTGTCATTCAGGCTTTTGAAGAAGAACCTGAAACAAGGCTTAGTATCGTGGCTAGAAATCTTGATATGTCTAAGACCTCTGTTCAACGAATTCTAAAAGATGAAAAAATGCATCCCTTTCATTACACTCGAGTACAATGCTTGACACCAGAGGACTATCCTTTACGAGTCGAATTTTGCACATGGCTGTTGCAGAAACATCAAGAAAATGAAAACTTTGTAAAAAGCATTCTTTTTACGGATGAGTCTGGGTTTCAAAGAGATGGTTTTTTTAATTCAAGGAATTCAGTTATTGTATTTTTATTTTATTAATTTGTATTAAGAATTTATAGCCAGTAAATCAATTAAAAGATCTGAGTTTCTAATAAAAAAAACACTACATTCAGCGCGCTGAATGGAGTTGCAGCGGCAGTTTGTTGCTGCCGTCTAAGACGGGTATCATAAAACCACCGCCGGATGGAGTGACCCTATAAAAATTGAATATTTGATAGCCTCTGTCGGTTTTGTCAAAATATAATAACCTAAAAAGATTCTAAAGTTGAAAGTCTTAAACAATGCACGAGTCAACCATTAAAATGCAACCATAGTTACTAATAAGTAGGGAAAAACTAATTTTTAGGTAATTTAACATCAGCAACAGGATTGGTCAGATTAAATAGCTTCCTTTTTAATTAGTATTGAAGATGGATTTTTTTTTTAAATTAATATACCCTCAAATTTTGGTACGCAAGTTCTGGAACAGGCTGTATGTATGAGGATTGTCGAATTGACTATAAAAGCGAAACGATCATCCTTTAACAATGAAGTGATTATAGCCAATAATATGAAATTTAGCAACATACAACTTATTTGAATGATTTTAATGGAGATTTCTCCCGTTAGATTAGACAGGGACAAAAGTTCTACCCAAAAAGGATAGAAGACATACATACACTCCCACTTCCACCCAACCAAACAAATTCTGTATTTGTTCTTTGTTGAACAAATACAATATTTACTTGGCCGGGCGAAAAGTGTAAATATATTACTTTTATTAAAGAAATTACTGGCGTCATCTAAATTTCAGTAGAATTATCTTTACAGATTCACATTAGCTATGTTCGTTCGTGCCGCTCACTGCTACACTTTCCGGCCAACCAAATAAATACTGTATTTGTTGTATGAAAAACAAATACAGTATTTATTTGGTTGGCTGGAAAGTGTAGCACAAATGAGATAGAGATAGGGTAGACGTCTTTTGTTTCATAATTCTAATTGTAGAGAGCTCCATTACATTACATCTTTTAAGGTTTTTTGAACAAGAAATTATTATTATTATTATTATTAACGAAAGTTTATTATTAAAATAAATTTTGCATAGGACAACCAATTTTAAGCATTGAAATAATAAATTTTTCTTTGCCACAATTCAAAACGTACCTACATTGGTGCAAAGTCAATGTAATTACATCGGCACTTAGTTCGAAAAGTCAAAATCTTTGACCACGTTTTTTTTACATTTCTCGACGTTTTAGACCATTCTGAGTCGAAATCAGTAAAAAAATTTTTGCGTCCGTCTGTCTGTCTGTCTGTCTGTCTGGGTGTAAACTCATTTCTACATGAGATATCGACTTGCGGTTTTTTGCATATTGTTTCTTATCGTATTCCGAGCTGATTAGATTTTGGGGGTAAACGATTGGGGGTAAGGGGGTAAAAATAGGGTAAAACTCCTATTTTTAGGGTTTTTTGTTTATAATTAAGGCAATTATTATTGTATTTGGTTAATTTAGCACTTATATAAAAGATAATTTTAAATTGGTCAAAAAATGTGATAAACAACGTTTTCCTAAAACGCATTGTTTTCGAGATATTGACGTTTAAAGCAGTAAAAGGTTTTTTTAGCATATCTCACATGTTTATAACCCGATTTCAAAAAATTATATTTTAAATAAAAGCTCTTTTTAAGCGTTATAAAAAATTTATATACAGTTTTTTGCTAGAATATAATGTTTTAAAGATACAGAATTTAAAATCAAACAAAACACCTAGTTTGATATTTGCAAACTAGATGACTCTAGTGTAGTGTAATAGTGCCGATGTTTTGACGGGGTGCTTACAAGGTTTTATCTAGTTTTTATTGATATCTCTAAAATTTTGTTTAAGTGTTCAGATGAAGTGCCTAAAAGTTTATATCCGCAAGCATTTTAATTATCATCGGGCCCCATTACTAAAATCTTACTTAATTCACTAGTTAAATAAATAACTATTATCCAATACATACAGATAATAAGACAATTACCAGCTTTATTTTAAATAGATAAACTGAATAATAACCCCCGCGTGGCTTTTACTTTATTGAGTGGATAATTATTTATTTTACCCACTCAACTGTCACTTGTCAAATTATTTTCTTGTAAATGTCATTAAAATTTTTAATAAAAATATAAATTCCTAAGCTATTTATTGGATAAAACCTTGTATGGCAGGTTAATTTTCTCATGGACAATATCTTACTTTACCCACTAGTACCATAAATAACTATTAAATATCTATATAATATTCATGGAAACAATTTTGCAATTATATCAATATTAATTTGCAAACAATGGAGCTCTCTACAACTAGAATTATGAAACAAAAGACGTCTACCCTATCTCTATCTCATTTGTGCTACACTTTCCAGCCAACCAAATAAATACTGTATTTGTTTTTCATACAACAAATACAGTATTTATTTGGTTGGCTGGAAAGTGTAGCACTGACCGGCACGAACGAACATAGCTAATATGAATCTGTAGAATAAGATAATTCTACTAAAATTTAGATGGCGCCAGTAATTTCTTTAATAAAAATAATAATATAGTTACACTTTTCGCCCGGCCAAGTAAATATTGTATTTGTTCAACAAAGAACAAATACAGAATTTGTTTGGTTGGGTGGAAGTGGGAGTGTATGTATGTCTTCTATCCTTTTTGGGTAGAACTTTTGTCCCTGTCTAATCTAACGGGAGAAATCGCCATTGGAGTCTAATCGAGTTTGCAAATAATTTTAATAATAATCTAGACAACGGTCATTCACCTTTAAATTTGTTCGAGCATTGCAAAAAAACTTACATTATTTTTTGGTAAAATATTATAAAATAAAATTACTAACGCCAATAAAATAATAGCAAAAATTCTTGAAATTTAATCGTACCTACATTTTATCAAAAACTATAAACTTGTTACATAATACTTTTATAATAAAGGCTCCATCCCCATTTACAACAAAAAAACGTATGCTGGAATTAATATATAATTTTAAATAAATTATGAACAGTAGAATAGAATCATTTTTAAATGTAATTTTTATTGAAAAATCTCCATAAAATAAAAAAATTCTGCGAGCTATTCTGTCTTCATATTTCAAAAACAGATTTCAGTTTTCCCTGCAAATAAGAGCTACTATAGCAATGCGATTTCACTAAAAAATTTAAATGATAATATTTATTCTATTTCATCGTTAACATTTGTGGCAAGCGGGAGGGTTGGTTATGAATGGCAAAAAAAGTGTGACAAACTTTATGGATGTCCCCTAAACTAATTTATAACTATCATGACCGGCTTTTATACCAAACAGAACTGGCGATCGTAGACTTTTTGCAACAATACACGTCATACGCGAATTTATATAAAATTTATAGCTTACGTCTGAGCATTTACCATAAAACCAACAAAATAAACAGCGTCGTTAACTACCTACGCAAAACTTTGATTACTTAATCCAAACGCACATGAATGATCACATAAATAATATTAAAATAATTGTCAATCATTTGCACAAACTCAAATCGATATATTCAATTTAAAACAATATTTTTTGGATGAAAGAAAATTGAATTATTTTTACTATATAGCGAAATATTCAAGTACAAATACGTATCTTACGTAAAGTAAAAGAAATTAACGTATATTTACACCATTAAAAAAAACCGCTATGACGTAGGACAGCGGTTTGGATCAAATATCCGTTTTTTTACTGTATTGAGAAGTAAAATCTTACCCTAGAGTGTTTTGGAAAGACACGAACTCAACAGAAAGCTGTTCAAGATATTCTATATTCTACACGTAGATGACATTGAAGAGGAATAGTTTGCAAAATTTTGTGCGCCCATCGAAAGGTATCTAATAGTAACTTAGCAAAATTAAAATTTTACCTTGACTATACTCTGACCTCCGATTTTGGCAAATTGTAATTTCGCAACTACCAAATCCATTTGGCGGTCAAATATTTTTTTTTGTACCCTAGTACCTACCTCATTATATTGTGGGTTTAATTTTTTTAATTATATGTAAGTAATAGGGTGGCCCTTAAAAAAATGTTTTTTTGGGACGCCCTTTTTGTTTTAAATTGTGTACTTCATTATTAACCCTATATTGCACCTTGGTTCCATTTGGTAACACTGGGCATTAATACCCCTGAGTTATTTATTTATCAAAATACAAACTTAATGGGTATCTATTTTTCAATTGGAAACACGCGCATGCGCTGACCGTTTTTCAATATGTTATTTTAAATAAAAAACACCAAACAGACGCCAAACCAACGTTAACGTAAACTAAGGCCCCCTCATTAAAAAAAAAAGACCAGTCAAGAAAAAACCAATACAAACTCCTGCACAGAGAGCTGCAATTAGGCGCTTGTCTCGATGTGGGACGTGTCAACGTTGAACTATCGATCAGAAACTTCGAACACATTATTTTTAGGCAATTTAGAGGGCGTTCCTTAAAATCTATGTTTGAAGGGCCACTCTAGTGTACATATACGTGTATATTACCTATATTTATTTCAATCCAAATTTTAAAACAATTCTATTTGTAGATTTTAGCGAATGCAAATTCGAACGGTCAATGTCATAATAATGTGGAAACGCGCGTTATTGAGATTCACGGCCAACTATGCGTGTGCGTAATTTGCAAACTTTGGTCCAATTAATTTAAATATTAAAAAAGTACACTGTAAAAAATATATCTGGCAATTTAATTACGGGCTAGTACCGATCTAGAGTTTTAAAAGAAAATGTAAAATTTTGCCGAATTTCATAGTATTGTAATTTTAAAACTTGATTTTAAGATTATATCTTCATCGTTAATTAAAAGATACAGTTAAATTTCCTACAGACAGTAAAAAATTGCCTTTAAATATATGAATTTTACAATTTATTCTTAATATCACTCTCTAATTGTACCACTATTTTTACTAGTGTATACTCTTTTAAAAATTGTGCGTGTTCACGCGAAAAGGGAACTCTCTTTCTATTTATTTGGTGTTTTTCTTCCGAATAATTAACCAGGATTTCTCTATGAGGTTTCCAGTGCGCAAGTACTAATCGGATATGTATCCTGACTTGCGCACTATCACTAATAAATGACTACTGTAGTAATTTCCACCCTAATTAAAAATTTAAAATTAAAAACACACAAAAAAAATATCTTCAAACGTTCATTATTATTAACATAAAATTCAAAAAAAAAAAATTTGAACTGAATTGATCTTGATCTCTGAATTTTTGGGTGTTGGCTGCATTGGACATTTCTAGGCAGATTGGTAAATTAATCCCCTCATTATTCTAGAATTCTGTCTGCATGTAGGTCTGTCTGTCTGTCTGTCAGTTTGTCCAAGAAAATAATTGACTTAACTCAGGAAATATGAGGTAAAGAATTAAAATTCAATCAACTTGTAGATTTTAGTAAAGGTGTGTTAAGGGGGTCAAAGGTTGTGAAAACTATTACTTTTTGCCTAATGGTCTCACGACAAATCTTATTGGAAAAGATTTGACTTTTTTTTATCATTTTGTTTTTCATTTTTTTTTTAATTAACCCTTTTTGAACAAAAGCTTTATTCTTGACAGAAAGGTTCTTGTATAATTTATGATGTTAAATTATTTCTAATAGCCGTAAAAAAAATATTGGAACGGTCAATGTCATAATGATGAAAAAACACGCGTTATTAAGTTTCACGGCCAACTGTGCGTGTGCGTGTATTGCGAATTTTATTCTCGTATTTGATACGCCTGCACCTTTTTGCCTATACTTTTATACTTTTCTTTTTACTCATAATCTACTATGAGGGGCTTTATTTCAAAAGGACATTATTATGTTTTTATTTATAATTTAATGTAATAATTCAGAATAAAATTGATCCTTTAATCATAAATGGAGTTATTATTTCTGATGCTCTTTTATTTGACATTCTGAACCCAAAAATGCAGATATAAGGACCAGAGAAATGTATTCAAACTGCTCCAACATAATGTTTTTGTTGGGTGATAAGCGCAAAGTCGAGCTTCTTGCTTTATCTTACACTGTAAGAAAAACTTTACACTAAGTTAAACAGAAACGTATTAAAATGTGTAAAATTGTGTATACTTTACATGTTTTTACACTTTTTAACACGATTCCGTGTCAGTTCTGGTCTATATGGAAGAATGTAAATTGCAAGGTGAGCCTTAATCGCTTGAAAATTTGTAAAATTAATTTTAAAATTCCCATAAATTCCTTTAGAAATTTCTATAGGAATTGCTATAGTAATTCTACGGGTCTGTATGTATTTATTTATTTATTTATTTATTTATTTATTTATTTATTTATTTATTTATTTATTTATTTATTTATTTATTTATTGGTTTATAGTCGTCCTGGAACCTTACTCGAAGGTAGTTTACACCATATTTGACTTGTTTATTACAATTAAATTTTAATTACAATAACTTCCCTCGTATGTTCCAAAATTTTCTTATCTGCATTTATCCATATCAATGTATGGCAGTTTTCTTTGGTCCATTATTGTTTTCATATAAAAGTTTTAGAAGAATTCCATAAAAAACGTATAAAATGTAAAATTAAAAAATATTACAGTTGAATTTTACAAAGAATTCCATGGAGGTTTAACCTCTCGGTCTTAATTTTTGATATATGCGAATTCAATAGTGTATTCAACAACTAGAACGGAGTTTTCCATAGCAAAATATTTACACGATCGTGAAAAATACTTTCCTGTCGAGTAATTTATACATTTTTTTTTCCGAAACTAAAACGCACAGATTCAAAAGTAAAACGCACAGTTTTCAAAAGTAAAATGCACAGTTTCAAAAGTAAAATGCACAGTTTCAAAAGTAAAATGCACAGTTTCAAAAGTAAAATGTACAGTTTCAAAAGTAAAATGCACAGTTTCAAAAGTAAAATACACAGTTTCAAATTAAAATGCACAGTTTCAAAAGTAAAACGCAAAGTTTCAAAAGTAAAACGCAAAGTTTCTAAAGTAAAACGCAGTTTTAAAAGTAAAACGTACAGTTTTAAAAGTAAAACTCTCTTTTTTTTGAAAGTCAGTAACTATTTTTTGAAGGTTTTCTTTTCTTTTCGTAACAGAACTCCTCAGCGATTCGTAGCAGATTCGTTCGGATGGAAATACCTTGCAAATAATATGCAGGTAAAACATTGATAGCGTGGTTATTAGAACGGTGTTTTAAACAAAAGGTACTGTATAGACACGGTGAGTTATATTACATTTTTTTTACTTTTTTTCTTTCTTTTTGTGATTTAGAACTTTGAATCACATTTTTTAAATAAAAAAATACTGTATGGACACGGGTGATAAATTGTATTTTTTTGTATTTTTTTTTGTCATACAGCATTTCATATATTTTTTTAAATGTATAGAAAATCCGTGTACTTTTATAAAATCTTTGGTAGGTGATTAGAATGATTTTTTGTTTAAAGTATGTTCTACAACAATAAAAAATATAAAAGTAAAAACAATTAATTTAAAATACTTGTGAATAAAAATTCTTAGATTTAAAGCATAATAATTAGGTTTATTTATTCCAAAAACATGCTATTGATATAAAAAACCAATCCATTGCAATGAAATTATAAATTATAGTAATTATGATGTGTTTATAATTATTTAAATTTTGAGCCTATAAGCTTTAAAATATAGAATTATAGGAAATAATTACGATTTAAAGGATTATAAGCCGATGATTATCGATATGATATAATGATTTCTGGAAATTGACGGATATTTAACGCGAAGTAAATAAATTCTATTTAAAAAAGCGGTAACCGCGGTTTTAAAATTATTTAAAAATACAAGGAAAGTATAACACATATTATAATTTGCGACATTTTTAAATCACATGATAACGCGTTTTCGCCATAACTATTTATGCTATTAATACATATCATTGTTCCAAAATATCGTTATACCTGGAAAAAAATATCGCAGAAGGCATTTTTTAAAAATATTCTGGGGGCGGGATCTCCCAAAATCGTCAAAAATTTAGGTGCTCCATTATTCTACATTGATTCCAATTGATAGGAAGAAGACAAAAACTTCGTAAGATATTTGTAGGAGCTTCGTAAGAGTATCTCTTTGTAAGGGCTTTGTAAGAGCTTCTTCTTTCTTTGTTAGAGTTTTGTAGAAGTCTTTCTCCCTAAGAGCTTTGTAAGAGTCCCTCTTTTAAAGACCATTGTAAGAGTATCTCTTTATAAGAGCCTAGTAAGAGTCTCCCTTGGTAAGTGCTTTTTAAAGAGTCTCTCTTACTAAGAGAGACTACAAATCGTAGCCTATGATAACGCTTTTTCGCAATAACTATTTATGCTATTAATAAATATCATTGTTCCAAAATATCGTCATACCTGGAGTTATACAGAAAAAAATATAAGTAGGGTAATTTTTTAAAATATTCTGGGAGCACGATCGCCCAATATCGCCAAAAATTTAGGTACTCCATTATTATTCCACATTGATTCCAATGTGATGAAAGGAAAAAAGACAAAATCTTCGTAAGATATTTTTAGGAGCTTCGTAAGATTCTCTCTTTGTAAGGGCTTTGTAAAAGCTTCTTCTTTCTTTGTTAGAGTTTTGTAGAAGTCTTTCTCCCTAAGAGCTTTGTACGAGTCCCTCTTTGTAAGACCATTGTAAGAGTCTCTCTTTGTAAGAGCTTAGTAAGAGTCTTATTTTGTAAGAGCGTTTTAAAGAGTCTCTCTTACTAAGAGAGACTACAAATCGTAGCCTATGATAACGCTTTTTCGCAATAACTATTTATGCTATTAATAAATATCATTGTTCCAAAATATCGCCATACCCGGAGTTATACAGAAAAAATATAAGTGGGGTAATTTTTTAAAATATTCTGGGGGCACGATCTCCCAAAATCGCCAAAAATTTAGGTACTCCATTATTTCACATTGATTCCAATTCGATGATACGAAGAAAACAAAAACTTCGTAAGATATTTGTAGGAGCTTCGTAAGAGTCTCTCCTTGTAAGGGCTTTGTAAGAGCTTCTTCTTTCTTTGTTAGAGTTTTGTAGAAGTCTTTCTCCCTAAAAGCTTTGTTAGAGTCCCTCTTTTAAAGACCATTGTAAGAGTCTCTCTTTGTAAGAGCTTTGTAAGAGTCTGCCTTTGTAAGAGCTTTTTAAAGAGTCTCTCTTACTAAGAGAGTAAAGAACTACCGATCATACAAAAATGGGATTGAAGACATGGGACTGGTAAATGAATTTCCATATTTGAGAAGTATTATTTCAAAACAAAAAATACGCAAGGGCTATAGGATAATATCGGTGGCGGATAGGAATAATTTAAGTCCTTGAAAATAGGAGAATTTAAACGATAAAATGGGCAGATAGAGTAACAAACGTGATAAAAAAGGCATGTAGAAATAGAAAAATGAAAAAATTGGACTGATGATGGATTAACACATTATTTATGATAATTGTATCAGTTTATCATAAGGTTACTTGATTAACATGTATTTTGTAAAACAGAAATCTGTTATTATTATTATCTTTAAATAATTGTTACACCTAGGAAACTGTTTTAGTATTTATTCCAAACGGATAGAAAATTTTATCAAATGTATAGAAATTGATTAAAAATATATTATGTCAATCAAGTGCTTTTGATAAAAACAGTTTGGTATTTAGGGACCTTGATTATATACCAGAAAGCCGAGCGGATTATATCCTGGGATGCGTAACATTGAGGGATATAAGAGTGCGAGGCTATAATAGTTTTCTCTACCGTGGTTTATATATTATTTTTTTCAGCACTAGCACTTTTATTTGTATTATTTAAACATTTTTATATCGATAATAAAGTAAAATGTTTGTTGGATCTTAATTAACCGCGAAAAAAGAAGTAGCTTCTAAAATCGCCATTTTTGAAAACAAATGAATTTAATTTACTCACTAAAAGTTGATGAAGCTGAAGTTTGCAACGTTTTTTTGCAACGAAAATTCAAATAGTATATTAAAGTACTAGTTTCATAACATACGTTTTTAGCGCACGAGTACAAGTTTAGAAAACAAGCCGCCTGCGGCGAGTTTTCTAAAGTACTAGTGCGCTAAAAACGTGTTATGGAATAAGTGCTTTAATATACTATTTATATTTTCGATGAAAAAAAACCTTGCAAACTTCAGCTTCATAAAAGTTGATAGTATAGTATCTACGTTGCGTTTTTATATTTTTAAAATATGTGAAAACATATGGGTAAGTATTTATTTAATAAACAACGTTTTATATTTTATTATAATTAATTAACTTATAATGTTTGCCTTGTTAATTTTTTATCCAGTGGCAAAATATTGTTGCATTTTGTCCAACAGAAATTATAAGTCAAGACTTCCTAATTTAAGGAAAATTAAGTGACAGTTATAAGATGTTTAAAAAATTATCTCATACTAGGAGAGAAAATAAATAGGTGCAAGAATGTATTTCTCGGATTGTTGATTCAAATAAAGGACTCAAATACAGCTTCTAAATATTGATTATCAATAATCACTTTTATAATGGTTTGTAAATTACTACCGATAGAAAAATTGGCAACGATTTCTAAACAAAAGAATTGCATTTTTCTCCATGTATACATTTTAGGAATTAATACTATACATTTTAAATAGGATTTGAAATTAACAATAATTTATAGACAATGCAATTGGCACTACCTCGCTAACTGCCATAAAAAGTTGACATATTTTCATGATAGTCCGGAAAATAAGAACCTTTTATTGTCTGAGATTCAGGTCAAAATCGATAAATATGCAAAAAAATAATTTTCTTTAAAGAATATTTCAGCCCAAAATTTCAAAAAATATATAAAATACATAAAAAATACCTAACTTTTATGCTCACTTACAAGTTTTAAGAAATAACATTTTATACAGAATTAGTTTTACCAATGCACTTTAAAAGTTTGGAATATCATCTAATTATCAGATTCTAATCTAATATTATATTAAATTAAGAAATTCTTGATCCTTACTCATATTGGAGTTGATTTAAATAAACCATACAAAAAGTTTTATCTCCACAAAATATAAATTTATTGTCTATTAAACAAACATTACAGCGACAATTGTTTCGACTTTTTTTTTAACATAAAGTCATTTTCAAGTTTTTAAATATATAAACAAATTAACTTGAGTACACATTATTAAAAATGTCAGTATGACATGATTTTTCCTAGGGTTTAATCTAATATTGTTTGAGACATTTTCTAAATTACCGGATATAAAAAAAATACCTTGGCGAACTTTGATTGCTAATAACTTAAAAACGAATGAAGATAGAACCAAAATAAAAAAAAAACAGGCAAAAATGAGAGCTTTTAAAATTTTTACGACAAAAGAGTCTTTCAAAACGCATGGGAGGTAACTTATTTTTTTGCATTTTACTTAATAAAAAAATTAAAATTTTATCTTATTTGGAAGAATAGTTTTTTTTCCTGAAACTATTCTTTAAGTGAGCGGTGAGGTATGGCCGATACCGTATCGGCTTAAAATTAGTAAAATCAAGACAAATGACAATGAGAGACGCCGCGGCGTGAGAAATGAAAACTTTTAATCATATCTTTAGTTAGTTTTTTTTAATGCGTATAAGTTGGCTAAAAATCACTTTTCACTTCACCAAAAGGATACTTTTTAAGAATACTTTTTAAAGATATATTTTAAAAATATATTTACTTTAAGAATAATTCTAATAATCTACTACTACATCGAATATTATATATTTTATGTACCTATTTCCTCTCATTGCGAGAAAAAAAAAGTACCCAATATTTCAATAAAAGTAAAATTTAACATTTTTTTTTTTTTGACGTAGGCGGCCAAAAATAAATCTTTATTTTCTGGACTAATAGTTCATCGCACTAGGTCGTAGTGACATTGGCATTTGGCAAGGCCCCCTTGAAATACATAAAAAAGCACTAAAAGATAAAAATAGAGTATGTACCTTTCTGTCATTGATTATGCAATGCGTTCTGAAACGCACTTCGAAACTCGGACTTGAACTGTTCACACAAAAGATCCGGCGGCACTGACAACTCTCCGGCGATGGCACTAAAGACGTCTTCTCCAGAGAGTAAAATTGTTCCAGAGAAATAATGTAGTTAGCACTAACACTATCGCGTTAAAAAAACCCGGAACTGATAAAATAGTTGAATAAGTTTCGTCCAAAAAATGGCGGATAACGAAAATTCACAATGCACTAGGTGGTTTGAAGTGTGAAATAGAGCACGTGGTGAAGGTCTCCGTTTGAAGAAGATCAGCACTTGGTGTTACGGTGGCAGAGAGTATAGTGTCATGGGTGGTTGTACCTGACCCGGCTGTTTGTGGCGATGCCGGCCAACTGTCTGAGTGCGCTGTCAGTATTGGTCGCGTCGGGCCCGCTCGAGAGCGATCGCCCCCGCAGCCCCACCAGCGGTGCGAACGCACCGTCTTCAGGCGCCGGGGGCCTGCGTCTCGACGACGGCGATGTTCTCCTGCACTAAACACTGCTGCCCCCGAAAATGCACCATGTTCCTGCTGAAGGGTCATTCCCCAATCGAAAACAACAAAGAGAATAACCAAACAAAAACTATCACTATAAATTATAGTTTACCAAACTTTTTTTCAGGAAATTTAGTTGAAAAAAAAAGCAGTCAAACCTCTATAACTCGAACCTCCACAACTCGAAATGTTCCATAAGTCGAAGTTTACTGATGTTCCCCGCACAGCAAAACTAATCAGTTGGTGCGTTCAATGGAAACAGCAAAACTAATTAAAAGTAAGTATTTATTTTTTTATTTTTCTTTAGACATACATCAATATTTTATACTTATTATTACATTTCAGTCATCAAATGATAAGTTTTGCTAGCAAACTGCTGAACGGCTAATATCTGTCACTTGTCACAACCACCATTTGAGGTTAGAAATACCCACAAAAAGTACATTCCCGCGCTTTTATGAAATCAGTTAGAACTAATCGACTCAAAACGCTGATGAGGAATGATTCCTGCTACATCTGTCAATCGAAACTGATTATAGCGTTCAGTAGTGCTTTCGATCAGTTTTTCACTGAACGCAGTTAATGTTTTTCCACCTTTTTTCTTTAGCTCGAACCAATCTCGCGGTCCCTTGAGTTTCGAGTTATTCAGGTTTGACTGTTTTTAGTTAATTATTCTTTTACACTCTTAAGGAACCTGCAGTGTTTTTTTTACTCAATATAGATAGTACTTTTAAATTGTTTATTTCATTCCTTTATAGAAAAAACAATGTGGTTGCTAACCAACCAGAAAATAGTAAAATGTCGCACAACTATTTTTCTGGTTACTGTAACAAGGGTTCTGTATATGACAACCAAATAGTGCTATATTTCTGGCTGAGGTAACTAAATTTTGCGTTTAATTCTAATAATTTTCGTCATATTCTTCAGATACTGTGAATTGAATCCATAATTTCGGAGATATAATTTGGAGGTTAATGTTTAGAATCTTATATTCTCGTGAATCGGTTCGAACTTGGAGAATGTTCGATGAGGATACAAGTAACTTGAGAATTCTTCCCAAAAATAACAAAGATTACTTTTGCTGAAAGAATTACCAAGACAAAAAAGCTCAAAAAGCTCAAAAAGGGGGTTCTAAAAGAAAGTTCATCAAAAAGCTTACTGCGGGTTACTATCATGGATAAAAAGTCTCAGAAACATTATAGATAGTTTAATATGGATTAGGATTATCAAGCCTTTAATATTTATTGTGGTGTAGGTTATGTTTTAAAAGTTGAGAAATCGGCTTTTTTTTTAATGGATGTGGTGACTTTTATTAGTCATTGCCAGCTGGGGAAAAGCTAGGGAAAAAGCTTTTCGGGGTTGATCAATTTTTTTAAATTTAGACTATTACACGGAAAAAAAAATTATAGCTAGGAGCGCTATAACACACATACCAAGCAAATTATAATCGCTTATTATATAAATACAAGGCTTTCTCTTACAATTATGGCAGTCAGTGTAAAAATTTATATGAAATACTTTAATTGTTTAGTGAATAATAAAATATAACAAATAGTATGGCATTTATAGCTTAAATAGATTTAATTATTGTCCGTGATAATAATTTTTATAATATAATAAAATTTCTGTAAATTTATAATAGTGCCTGTAATAAATATAATCGTGTCTGTAATATATATAATCGTTTCCAATTTATTTTTAACATTATTAGTTATTGTGTCCCTTATAATCTATAGCTTAAATCACTATAATTTGCCACTGTTACCAAATATCTTATAATGTATAGCGCAGAGCCCACTAATTTCTTTCCGTGTAGTTGGAAAATTTTGTTATACTCCAACGATGTTTCTTTGGTACGCCCCAGGATATAGAGCAAACGAAAACTTTGGACTTTTTATTTAAGAATAAAGACTAATTTGGTGGAACCAGAAGTTTTTTCTTATTTTAAATTTGAAAAAAGTCGATATTTTGTATCCAGTTTTTTGGAATCACCCAGCCAATCTGTTTTACTCTTCTCTCCATTTCTCGCGTTCCTGACCGATGCAACTCCTGCCGTCGCGTCGTCTTCACACACTTCGGCTGCTGTCCTCTTCGTTCTCGATACGCGCGGCAGTGGTGCATCTTGCATTTAGTCTCCTTTTCCTTCTTCCGACGAGGTCTCTTCTTCCTCGTGCTGACTCTCTCAGCCGATTTTCTCACTTTGTGTTTGGGGTTAATTCAGCGTTGCTGATGTTACATCTTACGCATATAAATATAAATAGTTTAAAAAATACCTAAAATTCCAGTTCTGTCATTATGACATTTCAACTTTTGTTATAATATTTGTTATTAACAACTGAAACGGCAGACTAACATCTCTACTCTAAATTTCTCTACTCCCTAACATCCCTACTCCATAAAATCCCTACTCCACAACAACTCTACTCCGTAACATATCTACTCCATAACATCTCTACTCCGTAACAACTCTATAGACACTCGATTAGCCACTCGATTAGCCACTTGTCTTAACTCAAAAGAATATTTGTCATGCTAAGTCACTGTCAAAAATGAATTCAGTTTATTAATTACTTACATATTAGTGCATGTTAAGATGACGCGGTCATTGTTGCTTTTAGAATAATTCATTTATGATTGTTCTAGATTTACATTTAAAGATAAACGTTTTCTAGGAAAAAAATAAAATAATCTAGAAGAAGAAGATTCTTTATTCTTTGAACTGATCATTTATTATTAAGTGGCTAGTAAAGTGCATATAGTGTGGAGTAGAGTTGTTACGGAGTAGAGATGTTATGTAGTAGAGATGTTACGGAGTAGAATTGTTGTAGAGTAGGGATGTTATGGAGTAGGGATGTTAGGGAGTAGAGAAATTTAGAGTAGAGATGTTAGTCTGCCACTGAAACAAAGTTAAATTACCAATATACAGAAAATCTCAAAAAATTCATATAAAAAAGTCTTGCCATATAGGATCCAGTATTTTGAATATTAAAACTCCAAAAATCCCCAAAAAGACACTTTTCCCGATTTATGGCCCCAATATGCCATTTGGAAACCACTGTGCTTCATCTGGTTTTCTGAGTTTCCTTCTGCATCACCCTGTATAAAATGTATATTATACATATCGTAATTGCTTATCTCATTAAAACAAGAATGTTTTTCTTATCAGATTATCATCTCCATGATAGTATCAGGAGTAATATATAACAAGAATATTTCCTGAATTCTCAACTCAATTAACCAACAAATTGTTATTACATGTCATTATTTATAAATACTTAAAAAAAATATTTAATTGACAATTCATACAACGCATAAAATTACAGGTGCGAATTGTAAATTAATTAAGATTCAATTAAATTAAATAAACATTCGATCACATCGGATTTTAGTCCAGTCAACACGTGTTATAGTCCAGGTGCCTGCTATTCTTGCATTGAAAATACTGCGGTTTTCTGTCTTTAACGTACACTAAATGTGCAAGCGTTTTATCTTTCAAATTTTTGGCTATTTTAATATAAGAATGAAACTTTTTGACCGACTTTATTGAGAAACGCAGACATTCTACAAAAATAATTCTTTTGGGCATTTTTAACCAAAATGAGAAAAACTCTAATTTTGCGGCGGATGAGCCAACCTCCTCCACTTTTCATTTAGACCACGCCCCCTACTTTAATAGCCCTCTTTTTAATAGCTCCCATAACAGAGCTGTTTTAACAGGGCTTTTTCTAATTAAGTTTATTTTAGATATGATGCAATCTAAACTGATCTGATATAAACTGAATCTGATAGAATGAAACTTTTTGACCAACTTTATTGAGAAACGCAGACATTCTACAAAAATAATTCTTTTGGAAAGGCATTTTTAACCAAAATGAGAAAAACTCTAATTTTGCGGCGGATGAGCCAACCTCCTCCACTTTTCATTTAGACCACGCCCCCTACTTTAATAGCCCTCTTTTTAATAGCCCCCATAACAGAGCTGTTTTAACAGGGCTTTTTCTAATTAAGTTTATTTTAGATATGATGCAATCTAAACTGATCTGATATAAACTGATTTAGAAACAGCCCTGTTAAAACAGCCCTGTTAAAACAGCTCTGTTAAAATAGCCCTTTTAAAACAGCTCTGTTAAAATAGCCCTGTTAAAATAGCCCTGTTAAAACAACCCTGTTAAAATAGCCCTTTTAAAACAGCCCTGTTAAAACAGCCCTGTTAAAATAGCCCTTTTAAAACAGCCCTGTTAAAATAGCCCTATTAAAACAGCCCTGTTAAAATAGCCCTGTTAAAACAGCCCTGTTAAAATAGCCCTTTTAAAACAGCCCTGTTAAAACAGCCCTGTTAAAATAGCCCTTTTAAAACAGCCCTGTTAAAATAGCCCTGTTAAAACAGCCCTGTTAAAATAGCCCTGTTAAAACAGCCCTGTTAAAATAGCCCTTTTAAAACAGCCCTGTTAAAACAGCTCTGTTAAAATAGCCCTTTTAAAACAGCTCTGTTAAAATAGCCCTGTTAAAATAGCCCTGTTAAAACAACCCTGTTAAAATAGCCCTTTTAAAACAGCCCTGTTAAAACAGCCCTGTTAAAATAGCCCTTTTAAAACAGCCCTGTTAAAATAGCCCTATTAAAACAGCCCTGTTAAAATAGCCCTGTTAAAACAGCCCTGTTAAAATAGCCCTTTTAAAACAGCCCTGTTAAAACAGCCCTGTTAAAATAGCCCTTTTAAAACAGCCCTGTTAAAATAGCCCTGTTAAAACAGCCCTGTTAAAATAGCCCTGTTAAAACAGCCCTGTTAAAATAGCCCTTTTAAAACAGCCCTGTTAAAACAGCTCTGTTAAAATAGCCCTTTTAAAACAGCTCTGTTAAAATAGCCCTGTTAAAACAGCCCTGTTAAAATAGCCCTGTTAAAACAGCCCTGTTAAAACAGCACTGTTAAATGAAAAGTGGAGGGGGTTGGCTCATCCGCCGCAATACCTACTATAATTTTCATCTGTTGGACTTATTTACTAGACCATATATAAAATTAATTACATTAATTAAAATAATTATTTAATTTATTATTATAAAAGACAATTATTTGTTTAATGTTCTATTCGCAATATAAATAATCATTGCAATATTAAACACCGAAAAAAATTGCATTGCAAAGTATGTCACGCATTTTTTGCATCTTAACTAAGATTTCCCCTTGTCCCAAAGTGTCACGATTCACTAACAATTCACTAAACATCCCTCTTACGTGACGATAATTTCTTACATACAAAAAATAACATTTTGGTATAATGTTCTTGGATAAAACTTTGCTCACAGAAGTACATAAAATTATCTAGAATGAAAATAAAAATTTATAGTATCACTTTTTTGTGATATTACTTTGCTCAAACTCCCACCCCTGCCACAAAGTGTCACAAACTTTTGGAACCCCCTCTTCCCCTTAGTTTGAGTCATCACTTATAACATACTTTCTGCTCTCCTTGGTTAAAACGTCCTAACTAACATTGCTATTTTCCCTAAATGTTTTGAATAAAAAATGGTCAAATTCCCTGACTTCCAAGTATCAATTTCAACTTCCCTGACTTTTCACTGACTTTCCTCTTTTCCCTGACTGGTGGAAATCCTGGAGAATAGATAAATATGGCATAGAACAACCGGTATGTGCAGATAAGCTTTATAGACGTCGTCAAAAATTTTGGTCGCGTTTTCTTTTGCATTTTTCGTTGTTTTGAAAAATTAAAATTATAATAAATGACTTTAACAAAATTGATTTGTTTTAGGTTTATTTATTTAGGATTAAAATGAGAATTAAAAGTGAGCTTTTCATAACGTTTGTAAATATACATGTATATAAATTTATAAATGTATATAATTTATTTTTATTACTTTTACACTGGAACTTCCTCAAAGTTCTTAATCATCAAATAAAAACGCCCATTTAGCATGAAACCCTCGATTTAATTGAATTAAATGAAACAAAACAAGTGAGTGTGTATACGTGTGTGTTAGTGTCTATTTGAATATATTTATGTATTTGTTAGAACACGGATAATTAGCATATAATGACCAGCGTTAACTGCGATTGCAATTTTGATAATAAATCCATTACTGTTCGAATTTATGAGATAGTTAGCTTACGTTTTAATATGCCAGTAAGGTTCGAAATATGTGTAACTATCTTGATCATCTTCAGGCCTATTAAATATACAGGGTGATCCCGAAATAGGGTACAAGCTTATTATCTTCAAATATAACTCTCTGAATAATGCGTGCCGAATTTATCGTTTATTGTTTTTTTGTGTCAATAAAGTTTTTAATTCAGAAATTGCACTAAAATTGAATTTTAATTAAAAAAAAATAGTTTTTAATAAGGAAAAAAAAGAAAGAACAATGTCATCAAATCAAACTACTTGTCCGCAAGCTTTAAAAGCAAGAAAATACATTATATGCAGTTGTCAATCTAATAGAATGTTTCTGCATCAAAATCTAAAGTTTCTATAGTCTATAACCAGAGCAGTAACTACTGGGGGAGCCTCCCCCCACCTATCTTGAAATATAAAAAGTTGCATATTTCATGGATTCAAAATACAAAAGTTGCATATTTCACGAAAAGGTGGGGACCTTTTTTTTTAGTCATTAACTTTTTTGTCGGAGAAAAAAGTTCATTGCACAAAATCTTCCTCGCTACGGCCCTGTCCATAAGAAAAATTTTCACTGCAGATCTGCAGACTTGCAGACCAAAAAAATGCGTGAACAACTTCTCGTTAAATAAATTGTTTTTTAAAAGAATGCTTAAACAATTTACTTCATCAAATTTTAACTTTTTCAATGGCGTAAATTAGGTTTTTATATTATCAGCATCGCATTCTTATGTTTTATGTTCTTATCCAAGCTTCTGAATAGGCCTTAACCCTTTGTTGACGGACGGTACTCAGAAGTACCGGTTTTTTGTTAAATCATATAAACTCCCTATTACCTTGAAAGCTTCTTATAGTCCACCGGTACTATCAAGTCCTCTTTGAATAGCTGATAACCTATTCACAGCAAGAGGGCAACACTATAAACACAATATCATGATTTTTATAGAGTCGTGCAGTGACAGTTGACATTTTTATAGTGAGTTGGTTTGGTTTTTTTTTGTATTTTTTTTCTAATTTACTTGTGTGAAGTTTTTGGTAAGTAAGGCATTATTATTCACCTGTGGAGACGTTCATAAACCTACAAAATACCTTGTTTTTTTCTTAAGGGGATGGACAGACTGCTTTAATTTGCCTCCTTTCTTCAACATACTCATACCTCAAAATTTTTTGGAAAGCTTTTCCAAAAAAATCTCAAAAAATTATTGTATGCAAATTCACATACTATAATCACTTGGAGCAAAAAAAATTGTGAAATAATCGTATTTTTGATTAGTCAGGCAACAAAGGGTTAAGTAAAATAAATAATACTTGACATAAACTTCAAAATTAATAAGTTTCTATTATCCAATTTAAACAGAACCCTTTAGTGTCCCACTTTTTTCCGTAAGAAGTGTACGAAACCGAAAATAAATAAATCTCCGTTATAGTTTCCCAAAACCAATTTTAACAAAATTGTGCGTAACCTAGGTTAATATCGACCCACAAAATGCGTAAACAAAACACCGTTATATAACTTGATAGTGCGTGCGTAACAAAAAACCACTTGAGTAGGCTGTAGGAACAACATTGCTCATCAAATTCCTGTTATGAAATCGAAATTAAATAAAACTCCGTTACAGTTTCCTAAAAACAAATTTAATAATATTGTGCGTAACCTAGGGTAATATTGACCCAAAAATGCGTAAACAAAATACCGTTAGATAAGTTGATAGTGCGTGCGTAACAAAAAACAACTTGAGTAGGCACAACATTGTTGCTTCATCAAGTTCCCGTTGTGAAATGGAAAGTGCGTGTACGCAGGTTTTGTAGACTGTCTAGGTTATCGTCCGGAGTGCGTATGATTAAAATTGTCTAGCCGACAAACAGTCAAAATAAAAAGCGAATGGATTACGTAGAGAAAACAAAAGAAATAAAATTCTTTGAAGATATAATTATAATGCTTGGTTTTCTTTAATATACTTGTTTCAGGAATGGTAAATGATATAGGTACAGGTATAGGTTTGAGACAGCGTTTTTTAAGGAAATGTAACTGCAATAAGCAGGGTTGTGAAAAAGTACACTTTTTTTGAAATTGTCCAGGTCGGTGGACAACACTGGACAAAATTGGACAAAACTGAACAAAATTGGACAATACTGGACCAAATCAAACATTATCCCTCATAATATCACATGGTCTGACTAGTCTAGTCTAGTCAACTAGAGGTGTGCGTGTGCGCTGGTTCCGGCATATATAGTGCCCCGCCGCCAAATTTACGGTGCGGCGCAGAACGCCGTCTGGAAATAACTAAAATGATTTAATGATAAATTTTTCGTGGGGTCGCGACGCCGCTTCCGACTAAAATTTACAAAAACACCGCCGCCGCGAAATTTTCGCGGCGCACACCTCTAGGTCTGATATATCTCATCCAGAGCCGGCCTTTGTATGAATCAAGTGATTCCCCTGCTTCAGGGCGCGAGTCTATAGTGGCGTTTTTTAGCCTGAGCTTTTTTCCTTCGAGGGTGTTTTTTTTGTCCAATTTTTTTTTTAATGTTTCTATGTATAAATACGTATTTGTTATTTATATAAAATTTAATATTTAATTTTATTTTGATTTTGTCCAATTTTGTCCAACTTTGTCCAGAATTTGTGGACAAAATCAGTTTTTTTGATTTTGTTCAGTCCGCCAAAATTTGATTACTTTCGTCCAGTTTTGTACACCCCGACAAAATCAAACAACCCTGGCAATAAGTGTACACGGGCTGATATTTTAAAGGGGAGTAATGGATAGTAACAGAACACTCCTGTTTGTTTTTCACCGGGTAAGGGTAGAAATGCATATAACCAATTTTGTTAAGGAAAAAATTTCCAACAAGTTTAAAATTATTCGAACTAAGAATAAAACATTCTTGAGGAAAGTGTACAATTTAAGGATGACTTTGTGGTAATTTTCGAAGAATTAAATAATTCTTTTTCTTTTTCTTCTTCTTTTTCTGTTGCTATTTCGCCGTCTTCTTCTTCTTTTTTTCTTTACTTTCACATCTTTATCACGTTTTTTTTTTTGTGCGTATTACGAATTTCCGTCAATTTTAAAATTTATACCACTTTGCCAAAAATTTAATAAAATATAGCAATTTCTGCAAAAAGTTATATTACTTAGGATCCTAGGAAGTTACCACGTAGTTTTTACTCCAGACTTCTCGGCAATATTTTTAAGAATTATTACAAAAAACTGGCTTGATATAAAAGTTTCCTTCACGAAACATTTGCAAACGTTCATAACTTCAAGGTCATATTTTTAAACCCTAAGGCCCCATATCCTATGGAATTTCACATTCAAGTACTGATATCTATAGAAAATATTTCTACGTAATATTTAACGTTAAAAATAATAGTAAACACAACCGTGACCTTACACAATGTCACTTATTTATAAACTGCGTTTTGCTTGACATAATAATTGTTAAGCGATTTGATACGTAATATTGCTCTGATCAGATTTCATTGTTTGTGCAAAAATGCGTAATTCAAGAGCGTGCGTAAACTGAATAATAATTAGATGAAACTTTGCAAGCACCCTGTCAAAACATCGGCACTATTGTACATTTGAGCCATCTAGTTTGCAAATTTCAAACTAGGTGTTTTGTTTGATTTTAAATTCTGTATCGTTAAAAGATTATATTTTAGCAAAAAACTGTATATAACATTTTTTATAGGGCTTAAAAAGAGCTTTTATTTAAAATATAATTTTTTGAAATCGGGTTATATATATGTGAGATATGCTAAAAAAACCCTTTACTGCTTTAAACGCCAATATCTCGAAAACAATGCGTTTTAGAAAAACGTTGTTTATAACATTTTTTGACCAATTTAAAATTATCTTTTATATAAGTGCTAAATTAACCAAATACAATAATAATTGCCTTAATTATAAACGAAAAACGCTAAAAATAGGAGTTTTACCCTATTTTTACCCCCTTACCCCCAATCGTTTACCCCCAAAATCTAATCAGCTCTTCGGAAAACGATAAGAAACAATATGCAAAAACCCGCAAGTCGATATCTCATGTAGGAATGGAGTTAGAGAGTTTACACCCAGACAGACAGACAGACGCAAAATTTTTTTTACTGATTTCGACTCAGAAAGGTCTAAAACGTCGAGAAATGTGAAAAACAAAGATTTTGACTTTTCGGCGAAGATTTCAATACATCGGCACTCTTAGTAGCACTAAGTGCCGATGTAAATCCTAGAGGCACAAATTAAGGCATATCCACAAGCTCACATAACATAATACATAAGAATGCGGTACCGTGATTGGCTTACAAAATACATGGTGGCACATCAAGTCAACCACGACATCGCATTCTTATGTACAATGTTGTTATGCGAGCCAGTGGATATGCCCTAACTCATAAATTATGAGTCATAACAGTCTATGTTACAGGTGTTCCAAAAATTGAAAGCATACAATAAAGATCAAACTAAGAAAAGTATTTGTTAAATGTTTTAAAAGAAAATCCTTGCGGAAGCAACATATTGAAAACGGTAGGAAAAAATGCATGAAGAAGAAAGTTTGCTTTAGCTTCATAGGATTATCTAAAGAATTCATGGGGAAATACTATATTGGATAAAATTTCTAGGAATTCTAATAAGACATTATTTATTCCTATAAATACATAACGGATTTTTGTCATTTATTAATTAATTCTGAATAAAGTGCGTGACTTCTGACGTGCCAAAGTCACTGAAATGTAAAAATCCCAGCTGAATTCAGTTAATTTAATTGGGAAAACTATTATACTGACTTCCAAAATAATGTCTTTTTGTCACCCTAATTAAATTATTTTAGAATTTTTAGAACGAAGAATGCTTTCTTCTAACTAGCACTTCCCTACTCTAAAATTTCCCAACTTCTTTTTTTTATCATAAAATAGCATTACCTATAAACTAATTTGAACAGGAACCTACAACGAATAATATTATAAGAGTAATTTGGGTTCCTAGTCACTGGTTATATTTGTGGAATTATTCAAAGCAGGATTCCATTGAGCATCTGCAGAGCTCTGATTTATTTATTTTTTCTGATTCATTCCTTGGGAACAAGCTTCAAACTTGACTTGGATGTTGAAATAATAGAAGTTTTTCATACTTTAAATTGGAGGAAGTGTCTCTGATTAGAAGAACCACAAGATTTTACTTCAACTCAATCAAATCACTATATAGTGATTGTATAATTGTGAAACTGTGAACATGTATTTTATAATTTGGAATTAATTTTTTTTTATACAAACAATACTCTTTTATGTAGGTTTACTTTTAGCATAACCGATCTTTTATTAAGGCTAATTATTTTTAGATGTTTACTCTTTGGGAATTGCGTAATTGCGATAACCTGTAATATTACTTTCACCTATCTTAACAATTCCCATTATTATTTTTTATAATACCTACTTTTTTTATAAAAGGTCAAAAAGTTTTATTTTTAGTTTTATGATAATTTAGGAGTGTCAACTCAACCTAGTTAATAGTAATTATATATAAGGTAGAGAAGATATTTTTTATATCCGAGCGTATTAAATCCCGAGCTGCGTAGCCCATTAGCCAATTAGCACCAAAAACACCAAACAAACGAAAAAATCAAAACAAACCAAAGAATATACGAATAATATTAATAATATTAATAATATAGTATTTTAGGCACCGAGTACGCGAACCTAGTTTTCAGTGCACTCGAAGTGCACTGAAAATGATGTGTGTGCGTCGAGGTGCATATACTATTTTTCCTACGACCTAACACCTAAACATTAAAAAAACGCACAATTGTCTAAAAAATGTCAATTTGAGGTTGTGTTTGAAGTTTACTCATTCTCTGACAACAGATATGAAAAATCAGCTGATAGCCACTTCCTAACTTTCATAGGCAACGGGTGGAAATAGGCACTAGCTACTAACTAGGTCGTACGATTTTTTTTTATGGACTAATTTTTATTACTGTTATTGGAAATATATTTTGTAAAGTTTTAAATTAATTTACAATTTACATTTTTCATTATTTTACAATAAACTAAATTTATTTACATACATTTACACAAATTCATAAATTAAACACAGTCAAGTGTAGTAAAATTACTTAGCATACTAAGGCATATTTATTTTTTTACCGTGTATTTCTCCTAATTTTTACAAACCCAGTACACTGCAGCAGTATAACTGCTTTAAATAATAGAACAGTAACAGTATTGTATCGAAACATTATGTGTAGAGAATTTGTCGAGAGTCTTAAAAATCAAGACTATTGCGAGATTAGACTAGAAGTAAATCGTCGAGACTCTTGTCGAGCGAGAGAAGTTAATGGTTGAGAAATAATCAAGACAACACTTACCTATGTGTTGTCTCGAAAATCGAAACTCGACAACCAAGATAAGAAGTTTTTTTAAGTCTCGTAAAACTCTGGCCAAAATAAAAAAGTAATTATTTTCAGTATAAACAATTTAAAATTTATTGTACGTATATAAAGCTAAAACGCAATTATTTAGTCTAGCGTCCCTGACCTTGGTTAATAGAAAATATTTTGTTGTTAAATTAACATGGATGTACGTATTTAAATGGTCTTTTATCAGGAATATATAAAAAAATATTGTTAATTAGAAATATTTACAGCGTAAAAAAGGGATTAGAACCATAAGTAAATTTTGAAAAATCCATTCCTCGTAAAAGCTTCAGTTACCAACCACAACCACACCTAACAAAAAAAATACAAAACCACGTTTTGAGATGAAGCTGAAGTTTGCAACGTTTTTTTGCATCGAAAATTCAAATAGTATATTCCATAGCACGTCTTTAAAGCAGTAGTACTTTAGAAAACTCGCCGCAAGCACACTGATTAAGAAAACGTATTTATATTTTATTCGCAAAAGGAATATATCCATTAGATTGATGTAGACTTGTGCGTCATCTATTTCTAGATGTAGACAACTACTTATACCTCTCCTAGTCTGGAGACTTTGAATGGTAGCAGCCCGAAACTGTCAGTCTACCAATATCACTCTATACGATGATTAGAAAATAGATTGATGGAATAATAAATTAATATTTTTATAATTTTGTTTAAAATTAAAATTTCTGTCCTTTCTTTTATATTAGTTTCAATAAAAGACTTGTTTAAAATGCCTACTTGTTATTTATCAAAAATATTATTAAAAGATAAAAATATTCAAAATATTATAGCAAATTTTTGCTCGTAAATATTTGTTAAGTATTATATATAGTCAAATATTTTTTTCCAAATTGATTCAATCCATTGTTTTCGTATGATCATTGATCAAACAAAGATTTTTTTTAATTATTATTTGCTTATTTTAGTCAATTAAAATTAATAAAACAGAACTTGGTTTTGATAACTGTGCATTTAAAATATAAAAAGTTATGTCTCTTTTTATAAATTTTTATGAGTTATCCAGTTCCTTTTAATATTATTATACAGGTAATCCATCGATTTTTTATACACTTGGAAGTATATTTTATATCCCCTGCACACTTCTGCCTGCCTTTTTTTAACTAACTCAAATTATTTTTTGGTATAAATTTCATATTTTTAGGGGGTATACTAGAGGCAGTGGTGTTTTTTAAATGGGAAGTTGGCCGTGTAATACAAAATAATAAAGCTTATTAAATTATTTTTTTGCCATATAATTTTTTATTTTTTTATTGTTAAATGCCCTTTTCTTAGATTTTTTTTAATTTACATTTATATAACTTAAAATTAGTATAATTTAAGTTATCGTATCACGAAATTGATCTTTAAACAATTTTTTTTTTGATTTTTTAAAGAAATTTTGGACCCCCACATAAAAAAATACATGGTCGAATAGATAATTTTGTGAGCCCCATACCTCAATTGTGTCCCCTAAAAATATCAAATATACCTATGTTATTTACAGTACTCGGCGAATTTCCAGTACTTGCATAGGCGCCGCGTTGACTCTAGCGTTGGCGCGAGATTTTAAATATTTACATTTTTATTTCTTTTTATCTTGATTTTTTTAATGATTCCATTTGAACGAGTAAGGTGGGAAAAAAGTTATCGATAAATAAAAATTAAAAACTTTCGTATTCTTAAAAGATAAAAATCGAATGTCGGTTTTTTCTTTGAAAAACACCGATATATATATATACATATGTATAGTTAATATGTATAGTCAATATTGTTGTGTGTAACAAATTAGTTGTCAAATGTTTCGATTTAGTGACCTTTATAAGAATTTCCCTCATAATTCGGCAAAATTATTCCGTAAGCCTTGGTTTCTGTATTTATTTTCAACGTTGATGAGTCATAACTGAGTTTACGCCGACTACTGGTTATTTATATGTTACATATTTAAAATTGATATCTTAAGCAGTTCAAAAGTTAAAGGGGAGACTTTTGACACGCACGGTATAAACTAGGTATCTATAGATATATGTATATATACTACTAGCGGATAAAATTAGGCGTGTATTAAAAAACCTACAAATATTTAGAATCGTAGGTATATTTCGTACATGAGCGTTCAGCCTTGTTGCGTATTTACGTAACTCCACCCTGCCCCATCTTAGGAACGTTTTTTATTTTTAAGTATAGTCCTTAGCCATTAACATTAGAAAACAAAATATTTTGGAAATGGGGCAGTATGGAGTTATCTTCATGAGCACCCTGGAGATATTGTAACAGGTTCAAGTATACAGAGCGGTCCAAAAGTCATCCCCCTCTTAACTTTTGAGCCAGTTGAGATATCGACTTCAAATTTGGAACTTTTAAATAAGACAACTTAAACTATCTTTTAGCATATATTTAATACTTTCAGCTCTTAAAATGTGGGCAGGGGGGCATGGGGGCACATTTTTTTAAATAGAAATGGGGGTCGTGTAATACATCATTTTAAAGCTTATAAAATTTAACTCCATATTTTTAAATTAAAAAAAAAATTGGGTTTAAAATGGGGTTGAAAATGGGTATTAATGTCAAAATTCCTCTAAAAAAAAACAAATAATTTTTTAAAAATGCCCAATTTCATCATAAAAAATGTTAATTATACTTTTAAACTAATTTTAGTTGACATAAATAAAAATTTATAAAAAAAACTTAAAAAATCGAATGTTTAAGCACAAAAAATTGAAAAATCAAAACCTTAAAAAACATTTTTAAAAAATTTAAAAATGTTAGTTTAAATAGAGAATTTTATAAGCTTTAAAATGATGTATCACACGACCCCCTTTTCCATTTAAAAAAATGTCCCCCCACGCCCCCCTGCCCACATTTTAAGAGTTGAAAATATCAAATATATGCTAAAAGATAGTTTAAGTTGTCTTATTTAAGAGTTCTAAATTTGAAGTCAATATCTCAACTCGTTTAACAGTTAAAAGGGGGGGGGTGACTTTTGGACCGCACTGTATACTACTAGCGGATAAAATTAGGCGTGTATTAAAAAACCTACAAATATTTAGAATCGTAGGTATATTTCGTACATGAGCGTTCAGCCTTGTTGCGTATTTACGTAACTCCACCCTGCCCCATCTTAGGAACGTTTTTTATTTTTAAGTATAGTCCTTAGCCATTAACATTAGAAAACAAAATATTTTGGAAATGGGGCAGTATGGAGTTATCTTCATAAGCACCCTGGAGATATTGTAAAAGGTTCAAGTATCTTTATATAGAGAATCTTTGTAGGGCTGTACTTACTTTTCGACATTTTAAGGATAAACAATAACAAACATTAACACAAAACACAGTTTTTGTTGTTCACACAAATGCTAATTAACAACTCGCACTAATACCGACGTATATCATTAAAAAAATAGCAAATCTATCCGCGTCGTGCTGGAAAACATATGTAGTTAAAAAACACGCACATATTTTTATTGCAGTCGGTGTTAGGTGGCTTAGCCAGGCCGCGTTCGCGAAATCTATTTTTGGCTTGTGCGTGTGCGTCTTGATTTTGCGTCTCTCTTTCTCTATCTCAAATAATATGACCTTTGATTTTGCTGCCTTGTCCAATGTTCGCATACACTGGCCCGTGTTTGGCCCTAAGTAACATTCGGTTGAGATAGTCTCCAGTATAGTGGGGAAATGACTATACCGATATTTCCGGTGTAAATGCCGTTTAGTCCCAGGAAAAATATTAAAGATAATAACAACAAAACAAGTCATGAAGATATGTCATGCTTCGCACTCCATTATATACTATTCACAGTGGACAGTATATTGCATTTAACTAAAACGCAAAACAAATAAAAAAGTTAAAAAAAAAATACAAAAAAGTAGTCTGGGGACCTTTCGGATGGCAGCCAGTCACACCGACCTCCTTACCACGAGTCAACTGTTAACCCTCCGTTAACCAAATAACGTTATTAACCACGTGGGGTTTATTAAACCCCAATTTAAAATACACAGAAAAAAACAATAAAAACCATTTGTTTGATTAAAACTGTTTCTATGATAATTAAATATGTAATAAACTTTACTTAGATAATTATAAAAAAACAAAAACTCTGAGAAACTTTATCAAAAACGTTACCAAAAAATGCAACTTCAAACAAATTTCATTGCGAAAAAAAATGGTTGGTATTATATTCATTCAAACATAAGCAGCTTTGACATAAAGAAATCCATACAAACGTCTCAGTAAAAAAAATACCCCCAGGGAGTTTCCAGTTTCCCACAATAAGCTTCCATGGGATGTCCCACATTCAGCTCTTGGGAGCTTTCAGGGAATGCGAAATGTCTGCATTAGCCTTAAAGAGCTTTTGGACCATAATGTACCTTTAAGACTCCCATAATATGTACCTTTAAGACTCCCATAATATGTACCTTTAAGACTCCCATAATAGGTCAATAAGCCTTCCTTTGCTGGATTTACCCCTAAATCAATAAATAATGTTAGTCAGCCAGCAAAAAATATTTTTCTGGCTGAAATAAGTTTCAGCCAGCAAAATATGTATAAAATAGTAACTTGGTAATAAATTATAAGCAATTTAAGATATTGTTATCTAGCGCAAAAAAATTGTAAAATGTTATTTCGCAACGGTTTTTCGCACAACTGAGCTCAATGCACGGAATGAGCCTTTGAGGTGTTTTAGGAAAATAGAGCGCACGTGCCCATAGAGTAAATATGTTTAAAATAAACTCATTGGGGTTTGTCAGACCCCTTACCTGGTTGATAGGGGTTAGTACAGTATACAAGGTGATGTATAACATTTTAAAGGGTGATTCTAGATCCAAAAATATGAAAAAAAAAGTCCATAATGTGAAAAAATCTATGTAAAAAAGTAAATGTAAAACATATTGCACGTCCTTGGTTAAAATTACCAAATAAAAATTACATAAAAGTATAGCCTTTATCAATGTTGAAGGCATGTGCAAAAAAACAATACTATAGTTCATAGGGTTCCAGAGATATTAAATAAAAATTACTTTTCAGATGTACCCTTAGGAGGGCCGTAGCTCCCTTAGGGATGATTTCCGTACCAACTTTTATATATAGGAACTTTATTTCATATTTTAGGACGAAGAATCACCTCTAAAAATTTTGTACCTTATTTTTGGATCACCCAGTATAATGTTATTTTCTTGTCAATATGCGCACGTGCCCTTATAACTTTTTTGATTTTAAAAGGATTTTTTTCCAAATTGGGCAGTTTGATCCTTTAAATAAAAGTAATTTTCATAAAAAAATTACGTCAATCAGAGTTTTCCTTCATATTTTTTCCATTTTTTAAAAGTTTAACCCCCCATATTTTTTTTTTTGGGAAATTATTTTCAAAAACAATAGACACCTTCCCCTTAAAGAGGATTTAATTTCTTAATTTACTTGTTTCTTATCATTTTTCTTTAAAATACAAGGACAATTTCAAAAACCCGAAATCATAAATTAATATACTTCAAAAAAATTTCGAAAAAAATGAAAGACCTATTTAAAACAAAGCAAAATCTCATGCGTTGAAAAAATTAAAAAAAATACGCGTTTCTAAAAGACAAAACACTGTTTGTCATTGACCCAATTTAAAGTTTATAATTTATAATTATCATTAAAATATTTGATCTATTTCTGAATTAATTTGGACGCGATAATGTTTTTTCCTACGACCTAGTTAGTAGTTAGTGCGTATTTTTCATCCGTTGCCTACGACAACGGATGGGAAGTGACGATCAACTGATTTTACATACCTGTTGTCAAAAAATTAGTAAAAGTCAAACACATAACCTCAAATTGACAAACTAACTTTAAGATAATTTTTGCGTGTTTTTGATGTTAAGTCGTAGGAAAAATAGTATACGCACCTCGACGCAAACCATTTCAGTATACATCGAGTGCTTTTTTTACTCGGCTGCGCACTCTAGGTTCGCGTACTCGGTGCGTAATGTACTATCCCGTTGCTACTATAGAGGATCATTTGGGACTCCCAAATTGGGAGGGTAAATAGAAGATTATTTAAATAACATTTAAATAAAAGTTTATTTTATATAAATATAAAATTCCTATGGTTTGTGTGTCTTTGTCATTAACCTGACTGGACCCATTCCAAAAAATTCTACACTAATATGTTCCTTAAAGTTTCAGGAGTGCTATTACCCTATAGCACTCTAGAAAAGTCCAAAAGATCATTAGATTCCTTGATAAAGTTGAGCACCAGAGCAAAACGACGCTGCATTAAAGTCCCTAGCACCGGTTTATTTGGAACCAATCCAACTAAAAAGTACGCCACCTGGAAACGGTTGTAAGGTGGTTCTTATGCGACGGTTGCTAAAAAGCTTCTTAAAGATACGTGATATGCACATTACCGTGCGAAAACGGGCTATACGGCTTGTATTGTATAAAATGTTCACAAAATTGATGCCATTATGAAAAGGGTACCTCATTAAAATTAAAAACTATCCAAAACTTAACGTGGATTAAAAAGAAAAAATTAATTAAATTCAAGGTGTTAAAAAAAGTCTAGCTTTTATGACACACACGATATCGAATTTAGAATGCACAATATTAGTTATATCCTAACAACGCCAGTGAGGCACCATATGGGAGGTCACGTAGCGCGTTTAATTCAGAAAAAAACGGTCCCCCGCAAACGACGCTGGTGTATTTAGAGAGGAGTGTGTATTGCCAACCAGTGTGCTGATTTGCGCTAGATAACAATAACACAGCCCCACAAAAAAAAAAAGTTTGGATCTCTAGACCAGACATGTGTATCCTTATGTATTTTTGCCCGCTGAATCCGAATCCGAGGTCAGAAAAAGCCCTACACCCCAGGAATTGGCCCCAGAGGCCGAAAATGGCCGCTGAAAGGTGTGAAACGGGAATTCCGGCATGACGGATGCTCAGGGCAGGTTGAGATTGCATTCTCAAGGCAAAGTCGAATTAGTGGCTAACGGTGGTTAGATCCGACAGGCATCGCGGCCCCTGAGGCCGGAAAATGGGCCCTTGGGGCCCGAAAAATCGAGATTTTCACGTCGGGATCGCAGTACTTGGATTTTCTTGAAACTTCAAACTGCAGCTACGTAAAGAGGCTGGAACCTCTTCCAGGCCCATTGAAATTCACGCCCAGGGTCCGGAAAATGGGCCCTCAGGGCAGGAAAATCAAGATTTCCACGTCGTCATCACGGCATTGACGTTTCTATGGACTTTCAAACTCACGGAAACACTGGCAATGTAGCAACATTTCGAGGCCCATTGTAATTCATGGGTGTTTCTCAAGTTTAAAAGTCCGTAGAAACCCGAGCGCCGTGATGCCGGCATGAAATTTTGATTTTCTGGTCCTAAGGGTCCATTTTCTGGGCCCGGGCATGAATTACAATGGGCCTCGAAATGTTGCTACATTGCCAGTGTTTCCGTGAGTTTTAGAGTCCATAGAAATTTGAGTGCCGTGATGACGACGTGGAAATCTTGATTTTCCCGCCCTGAGGGCCCGTTTTTCGGACCCTGGGTGTGAATTTCAATGGGCCTGGAAGAGGTTCCAGCCTCTTTACGTTGCTGCAGTTTGAAGTTACAAGAAAATCGAAGTGCTGCGATCCCGACGTGAAAATCTCGATTTTTCGGCCCCCAGGGGCCCATTTTCCGGCCTCAGGGGCCGCGATGCCTGTCGGATCTAAGCTCGGTTACCCACTAATTCGACTTTGCCTTGAGAATGCAATCTCAACCTGCCCTGAGCATCCGTCATGCCGGAATTCCCGTTTCACACCTTTCAGCGGCCATTTTCGGCCTCTGGGGCCAATTCCTGGGGTGTAGGGCTTTTTCTGACCTCGGATTCGGATTCAGCGGGCCAAAATACATAAGGATACACATGTCTGGTCTAGAGATCCGGACTTTTTTTTTTTGTGGGGCTGTGTAATGAGCTCGCATAGACTGCACGCAAGTGGGGCCTTGGACCCCCTTACAGACTTACACGGTGGAGCGGAACACGAATTTAACATTTTTTTTTACGATTTTTGCACTTTTTTCTTTGGTTTTATACATTTTTTATTTTTTAGTTTGGGTTAAGGGGCTGTCGATATATTACGTAACGCAAATTGTACCAAAATTCATACACTTCATACCCCGTTTCTGGCGTTATTAAAGGCTGTAGAGATTTCGTAATTTTGGCTACCCCCTCTAACACCCCCCTATTTGGGGGGGGGGGTAGCCAAAATTCGAAATCTCTACAGCCTTTAATAACGCCAGAAACGGGGTATGAAGTGTATGAATTTTGGTACAATTTGCGTTACGTAATATATGGACAGCCCCTAAGTCGTTATCTAAATAAGGGAACGTCAAGTAACGCAAATTTTGATCATTTTGGACCCCCCTCTGTAACGCTATTTTCATATACCATTAACATGAGCGTATCACTCCCTAAGGGAACGTTCAAGTATTACGTAACGCAAAATGTACCAAAATTCATACACTTCATACCCCGGTTCTCGCGTTATTCAAGGCTGTAGAGATTTTATATTTTGGCTACCCCCCCTAACACACCCCCTATTAGGGGGGGAGGGGTAGCCAAAATATGAAATCTCTATAATCTATAATAACGCTAGAACCGGGGTATGAAGTGTATGAATTTTGGTACAATTTGCGTTACGTAATACTTGAACGTTCCCTAACAAGTAGTTTTAACAGGTACACAAATAATTATGATTAACATGCTTCATCCGAAATAAATTAACATATGTAGTACCCCCACTTCATAAGTAATATTCATAGTGATATTTTGAATATTTACCCCGCGGGCCCCGTAGACAGTTTGGAAAAGTCCAAACCTACGACGAAAGGGGGAGGTAAATGCAGAAAATGGGTGAAACAAGCATGGGAATGAATATTTGTGTCACCCTTTATGTATAGATACTTGAAAAACAAAATAATACACATTAAATATAAATTAAATAATTTCCTGACTATATTTCTCAGAATAAAATATTGAAGAATTCTACGAATAATATATATATATATATATATATATATATATATATATATATATATATTAAAATAATCAAAATTGTAATATATTAAACATTTAAATAAAGAAACGTGTTGTTCATGACATTGAAACGTATCCCACCGTGCGGTGTGTCTAGCGACCTCGAACGCATCGGCTTCGCCTAAATTGCGAACGGGCGATTTCGCAACTTGCCGAATTAGTTTGTGCGAAATGGTTGGTTCAGGGCCGGGTTCAGAAGTATTTCTATTAGGATGGAAATAAAATAAAAATATTAAAAAAAATCTATCTTGATTTTTTTTTTATTATTATTTTTGTTATGTTGCATACATGCCACTATAGTCATTTGTGCATATTTTTTAATAAAAAATATAAGTTTAACATAATTTACTTTAATTTAAAAGTGAAAGAAGAAAATTAGACATTAAAGATACGAAAAAAATTGTTTTTGTTAAAACACAGTGCAGCTAAACATGTTTTGAAACTAATATAAGTCTATCCTCCATATTAAGAAAATTTAAAGCAGCACGCTTTCCATGCATCCATACTGGGAATTAGAACTTTAGTCTTCTATATAGAGAGGTTATAACCTCTCTGGGTGGAATAAAATAATAATGGGACCGCTTTTTTCTTGAAGCTGTTTTTTCACTTTCAGCTAAGCGTACAAATTCATTGAAGATAGAATATTTGGTGCTATCTATACATTTTTCGTATAATTTCTTATAAATAGAGATCTTAAGATTTGAGAAAACTAAATATTGACCTATTTTATAAAAAAGCACTCAACCAAGAAAATGTTTTTGTATGTGTTGCATATATGATACATTTATAATCATAATTATTATTATTTTTTAATTATTTTAAGAATTTTTTAAAATGATTGAAAGAAATTAATAAAAATTAAACCCTAAATAATTTAATTTATGGTCAGGTTCAAAAGTTCTGTTATATAAAATTGTTTTTCTTTTTATTTTTTCCTAAATTTTATTTTGTTGGTGATGATTCAAATTCCCTAAATTATTGACTTCTTTTATTGAATAATGGAGAATAGCAAATTCTTTATTACAAATGACATTTCAAACAAACCGTGAACCTAACTTTGGCGTTTTCTCGCTTTGTGCATTCCGTCCATGGACAAAATAAACAAATAGATTGATTTTTGACCGTCTGCGCATACTTCTGCGTCCCGACTAAATGCGTCCTCCATTTTGATTTCAATTGTCCGACATAAAGTAAAAAAATATATATTTTATGTTGGTAATACTGTGTTGCGTTAGATAGGAATATTTTCTTTGTTAGAGATGTGTCTTTTCATTTCACTTCAGTAGTCAGTAAAAGTTTCTTTACGATATGTAAAAACTAAATCAATATGTTATACTACACAGATATTTATTTATTTTTACCAGTAATTTAAATATAAAAATATAATTCTTCGCACACACCTCTAACATATTCGTGCAACAGGTTAACATAACCTAATTTATGTACGTTTTGTGTTTTTTTTCGAGGTTTTTTTGTTATTTTTTTTACGCGTTTGGTGTTTTGTGCTAGAAGGGTGAACATTTTATTTTATTATAGACTATATAATAGATCTTTTAAAGTCTTTCTGTGTTTTTTGTATATTTTATAGTGCTTTTTCAAAGAACTAGTAAAGTCTTTGCAATGACGTGTTTTATAAAAAGTTGTAGAAACATAAAACGACTGCTACCTGCAGACAGCAGTATCATATTTCTTAGGTAAGTTTGATTTTTTTTAATATAACATAAGAAAACATTAAAAAGTAAGGTTATATAGTTTATTTATTTACATTTTACCCACTAATTTAAATTTCCCGGCTGATTTCTGACGTAACTTCCGATCAAAATGGAGGACTCGTAAATTTGTATATAACCTTGAGATGACAGGTCATCTATGTTCTTTGGCTATGATTCCGTCCAAACCATTTAAACAGCGAAATGGTCCGACAAAACGCACCAAATAACTCATTGTTTTTTAAATACAGATGGCGGCTTTTGATTCGGCACTTCGAAACTTTTAATTATAGCTTTTGTTTCTTTTTTCGTCCCACACTAATTACACGCAACTTAAATAGAGGACATGCTAAATTGCCATTATATATCCATTTATTCGCGGATTAATTATTTTTTGCGTAAGGTCAAATCTATTTGTGCGAATATCATGGCCATTGCGTAGATTAGACTTTGGCGAAATATTTTTAATTGCCTACACGTTCTAAGGCTAAATATATAAAAATTGTTTATTTTTTTTTTATTTGACGTACGCTTGATAAGTAAAAATTATTAAATATTTATTCGGCATAATTTTACACAGTACTAAAATTTTTTTTCAGTAACTAATGGTACACACAGTTTAGAATTGCTGTATATCTGTTATGTTAGGTTATGTATGTAAATATATCCTTTTTTTTTTTAATCATTGGCTAACGCTGGTAAATATAATACATAATCAAACCCAGGAATAAATAGGACATTGGTAGTATATACGAGTACCGGGTTTAAAATTATTGGCATTTATTAATATTCTGTTAATTGAATTAATATTCCAACAAGTATGCTGTAAATTGTTATAAAACAGTTAGTATACTTTTACAATGATATTAAAAATATATCTGATAATTTCAATAACGATTTTATCTTTTATTTTTTAAATTTAATATTAAATATAAGGGTCTGTTCATATATAAAGTATACTTTGATGTGCTGTACGTAGATATGTCGTCTTCCATATGGCAGAAAACGATTCTATCGTTTTCTATAGTATTCTATATGGAAAAATCAAAAAGAATCGTATAGATTCCGATTGAAACTCTCAAGGGAATTTATGTGGTATTTTAACAGGGTACTTGGATGCGCTGTACGTCGTACGTAATTTTTTATACACATCGGCTAGCGATGTTCAACTTTTTTCTTCACAATATTTCATCATCTTTTTTTCACTGTGTTGTATTATTTTTCGTCAATATTTAGTAAAGTTATTAAACAAATTGCCTTATTTTTATTGTTACATTGTGTACTTTTTTGAATGAAAACAAGCAATGAATAAAATTTAAACAGTGTTGTTAAATTATATAATTTAATGAAATATCTTTCTTTAATTCTCAAAGTTATCATTTTTCTCAAATATATTACATATTATGTAATAAAACATATTTGTAAAAAGTAGTTACTAAGATAAAACAATATTTACTATAGGTATTTTCGTTGCTGCGATTCTGGATTTTTTCATTTCTTCCGGGGTCTGTACATAATGCATACACTAAATCTAACCTCATCTATATGAAAAACTATCGAAATTTTACATTTTACAATATAACAGATAATACTAGTTATAAGTTATTATTTTTGCATCCCACACTAATTCTAATTCTGCATTTCTAATAACCTACTCCAAAAATTACGAGAAAAATTATAAATATTAATATGTAGGGACATATTTCAAGAGTAGATTCTCCTTTTATCGGACCAAAATACAAAAAATTATGTTGGACTCTGTTATCTCTTTCCTGTTTTTATTTGCAAAATAGCTATAGCTATATATAGTATATCTGGTATATATAGTTATATAGTACTATGCTATTAGTACTGTAACAAAACATTTTTTGTTTTGGGAGCCTGTTATGTTCTCTCGGGGTGTAGTATTGGTCGCAAAGAAATATTGGTAAATTCTTAATAAAATCCATCTTTATTTTCATAAACAGTAAATAATGTTCTTCCTAATAGACTAAATAACTACATACCTAATGTAACTTTAACTGGTAACAAGCGTTACTTTAATAATAATTTTTAATATATTTTGAGAAATATTTGTTTTCATTTTAACGGTATAATTTTGACTCCCTTGCGAGCATATTTCAGGAAACAATACTCTTCAATTATCCCCACTACATATGCGTAATTTAAGCAGTTGGGGCTGCTCAAATATTACGTTACATCTGCCCCCCAGATTGCAAGATGGGCACTTAACTGTTTAATTCACATTTTGCAATCTTAGGTAAATGCAAAGCATAATTAAAGGTTTTTAAAAACCTTAGAATAATAACACTGAATTTATATATTCATTGCTAATAACTATAAAAAACTCAACATTTAATAACTTTTAAAGCTATTTTTAAAATAAATACCTATTTCTAATCGAAATATGTAACTAAAGGAATATAATATAACCTAACTAATGAAATAATTATAACTTATAACTAATAATTAAGTAAGTACTATAATAGTAACGAATAATTCGTTCAATATACCTAAACCAAAAATTTTAATAATACTTATAAATATTTTTTTCAGTGTATGTACCTTATTAAGGTAAATAATAAAAATATTAATTTTAATAATAAAATAAATAATAATTTAAGGTACATTTTTTACAGTGTATCAGTCTGATTGAATATCCACGTAGAATAAACATTTCTTTGCACCTCATTTGTCCTTTTTTGCGAATTTATTTATGAAACGCAAAAAATGAATTGGCGATAAAATATTTCAATCTTTTTTCAAATATTAAAATTATCAACTATACTAAATTTTATATAACCTAATATCTAATTAATTAATAATAAAAATATCAAAAACGCGTTAAAGGTTGTAGGATACCTGTTTATATATTATCCATATTTACAAAGATGCTGCAGTTCTAGGATTTAACCTACGCCATTCATCCTTGAAACATCATATTTTTCTTTGCGTTAGATTCTAAAATAGATGAATCTAGCCTCCTGTTGGTTGCCAGATGAAGCGAAACATTTTTTGTTTTGAGAGCCTGTTTTGTTCTCTCGGGGTGTAGTATTGGTCGGCAAAGAAATATTGGTAAATTCTTAATAAAATCCATCTTTATTTTCATAAACAGTAAATAATGTTCTTCCTAATAGACTAAATAACTACATACCTAATGTAACTTTAACTGGTAACAAGCGTTACTTTAATAATAATTTTTAATATATTTTGAGATATATTTGTTTTCATTTTAACGGTATAATTTTGACTCCCTTGCGAGCATATTTCAGGAAACAATACTCTTCAATTATCCCCACTACATATGCGTAATTTAAGCAGTTGGGGCTGCTCAAATATTACGTTACAGTACCTATCTACATATTAAATAGCTACTACCTATACAATTAAAACACGTAGTGATTTTTTTTGAATAAAACGTACCCATAAGCTTAAGTGCATTTTTAAATAATACACTAATTTAAATATTTGGGCTTTCCTAAGGGCTTTGCTTTTGATCGTAATTATAATTACATAATTTTTAGATCTGGGTCAAAATTGGCTAGTCCAGCACTGTTATCAAAACCCGTGATCCTAATTTATATGCTGATCTCATAAACTTTTTTTCTGAAAATTAAAATGGTTTATTTAAATACTATAGTATTTAACTATCTATTGTTTCATAATTTTCTATATTAAAGAACGCATCCAGATTTAAAAAACTTACCCGCGAGGCGAGGAGTTTTTAAAGAACATCACGGAAAGAAATTAGTGGGCTCTGCGCTATACATTATAAGATATTTGGTAACAGTGGCAAATTAAAGTGATTTAAGCTATAGATTATAAGGGACACAATAACTAATAATGTTAAAAATAAATTGGAAACGATTATATATATTACAGACACGATTATATTTATTACAGGCACTATTATAAATTTACAGAAATTTTATTATATTATAAAAATTATTAGCACGGACAATAATTAAATCTATTTAAGCTATAAATGCCATACTATTTGTTATATTTTATTATTCACTAAACATTTAAAGTATTTCATATAAATTTTTACACTGACTGCCATAATTGTAAGAGAAAGCCTTGTATTTATATAATAAGCGATTATAATTTGCTTGGTATGTGTGTTATAGCGCTCCTAGCTATATTTTTTTTTTCCGTGATGTGCTTTAACAAGTTTTATGAAACGGTTAGGGAAAGATCAAGTATTACGTAACGCAAATTTTGATCATTTTGGAACCCCCCCCCGTGTAACGCTATTTTCCTATACCATTAACATGGGCGTAACACTCCAAAATGACCCCCCTCCTAGGAGCGTTACGTAATACTTGAACGTTCCCTTATTTGATACTACATCTTTTCTCAACTTTGTCTGATAATTTAATATACAGAATCCGCAAAAAAGAATCGGATAAAATTTATATTACAAATTATTATTATGAAATGAGTATTTTTTATTTTTTTTTTCGGCTTTTTTTTTTAATGAAATAACTTTATTTAAAATTCGAAAAAAAGAAGTTTGATAATATTATTTACATTATGAAACCCAATTTGGCTGTCGTAATTCAATTTCACGATGCAGAAATAAAAAAAAATCTATTTTTAATTCTTTTCTGTTTTCAAATATCTGGATGGATTTAAACAAAAAAATAAAAATTGGAGCAGTTAATATATATAATATATAATATATAATAATATTGTTAGAATTTAATTGTCCTTTGAAAGTTGGCTTTTAAAAGATTTAGAGTTGGTCAGGTTTTTTTTGTTATCTTAGGGAACGTTCAAGTATTACGTAACGCAAGTTGTACCACAATTCATACCCTGTTTCTCGCGTAATTAGAGGCTGTAGAGATTTTATGTTTTGGCTACTCCCCCAAACCAAATAGAGGGTGTGTTGGGGGGGGGGGTAACCAAAATATAAAATCTCTATAGCCGTTAATAACGCCGGGGTATGAAGTGTATGAATTTTGGTACAATTTGCGTTACGTAACACTTGAACGTTCCCTTATGCTATGTCGACATGTCTATGTAAAAGTTAAGCAACGCATAAATAAATATTTAAACAAAACTTAAAATGAGCAAAACTACTTTGAATAGTTAAATGAAATAAATTTTATATTCCCAAAGACATAGGGTCAAAGTTGTTTCCAAAACTAAAAACATAGCTAACATTTCTCTCAGTGTAGACAGTGGAACATTGCCAAATTCGCTATCTTGACTAGGTTATACTTAACAGACAGGTATAATTTTTGCAAAAACAATTTTTATTGTTCAAATAAAATAAAAAAATGTTGTAACTTAGCCTTCAAATGCATAGACTCAAGGTAACTAAAACAGATTTCTGTTGGCCTAGGTCAATTATATAACTATCTATTTGTATGTCTGTGTATAATATACCTATTTTATATTGCCTGCTATGCAGTGCTATGTACCTACTGTAAGTAAAGAAAACTGTAGCAAAATTAGCAAATATATATATATATTTTACCATGAAATATTGAATAATTTAATGCAATTTAAAGTTTTGCGTTAAAATTACATTAAGTTTATTAGTTTTTCTTGATATTTGACCAGTTTTTTTATCAATTTAGTTCAAAAAATTAAAACTGCTCCATCTATTGTTAAATATTTAAACCTGATATCTGTCACAACAATCTGACATAACCTTCAATTTTTGCATTATAATTTGTAAATATGTGATAAAATGAAATAATTTTTTTTTTAAGTACTGATTTGATAAAATTATTAAATAACATTAATTGCTTTATTTAAAAATATGTGTTTTGTTGCATTTACAATGTCGAGTCACAAAAAACATTGTTTTTAACCTTGTCCGCAGTTTAAAGCCATACAGTGTTTAATATTTGCAGTCGAAGAAAAAGTATAGTCTTCAACACGTATGGAATAGTCATTCCGCGCTCGCGGGACCGTCATACTCGCCTATCGGCTCGTATGACAAACTTTTCGCTCACGCGGAATATTGTCTATTCCATACTAGTTATAGAATATACAATTCTAGTAGGGTAAAGTCAAGTATATATAATAGTTAGACCTTGGTCCGTTTTTCCTGAACTTCTGAGAAGGTTCTGCCAAATTTTGTTTGTTTTAGCACAGATTTAAACTTTGGATTTTGCACGATGTGGTATACCAGATATATTTGATTTAAAAACATTGCGCCTTATGGAAAAAATATAATTTTTAGGTATTTATTTTTCTAATATTGAAATTAAGTGGGTTGGACCTTAATTTCACATTTTTTGAGCTGAAATGTACTGAATATTTTTGGTATTTTTCACGAAATGGGGGGCTTAAAATTTTCAAAAAATTGTGTTTTTACACATACCTTACTGGGTATAAAGAAATTTCTTATTTTACGAGAAATAAAGCTTAGTTATGAACCCTTCATTAAACGGAAATAAAAGTGAAGTTTATGTTGGTAAAATACGGTTTAAAATACCTACATCTTAAACGTTCCAGATTTATATCCTTTTTGCATAAGTATGTAAACACATAATTTTTATTTGTTTCCCAGCATGCACAGGTTTACCCACCTACTTAATTGGAGTGTTTTCTGTTATAGGGTGTCCACAATTTACTGTCTAATATTTTCTCAAAAGGTTTTCCAAATTATATGACTGGTTTATTTATAATAACAACTAAATAAACTGAGAATCTAAGGGCCCTTTCGAATAAAAAAATATATAATATAATATAATTATATAATGACTCACATATTTCATTTTTCCAAACCACATTTTGAGCCGAACATTCTCAGTTATAATTAAAGATATAAAGATAATTTTTATTGTACATCTAAAGCTGCTTGAGTGCCAAACGTCGTCTTTTTGTTAATTTTTTGCTAAGTACTTAGTTTTTCAAGATTAAAATTAGGCAAAATTTCCCTATTTTCAAAGTCAAATATATTATAAAAAAAAAATCGAAAAAAGAGCCACGTTGGGTACTAAACTCTTAAACTAAACAATGGTAAAAATCCCATATATACAGGGTGCCCGTTTTTTGACTTCAAGCATGGGTATTTCGGTTATTATAAGAGATACACGATCGGTTAAACTAAAAAAAGTTGCGCATTTTTATGCTGATCAATAATCCGAAAGAAAATTTGACCTATCATTTTTTGTTTTTTGATTAATCAAAAAAAATAAAAATATTGATTTTCGATTTTATTTTTTTGAGCGAAAGCCGACAAATCTAGACGTTTTTACCTTTTTTACAAGGAATCTAAATCTGTTATTCTATTTTTTATGGCATTTAAGATGCAAATACATCAAAATCTAAAAAATCTATTTTTATCGCCACTTTTTCTCTCGAGGTCGCTAAAAAGTAAGAACATTTTTAAATACAAAATTTTAAAAGATACTGGTCGCTTTGCAGCTAAATTAAATCTAAACTCTTTTAAAACTGGTTAAATTTAGTTAAAGAAGGGCATCGTTTTAAATAGGAGTTTTGGGCTAAAGAAGAAAAATTCGTTTATGTTTAAAAAAGTGCAAAATGATGAAAAGAAATGATAAAAAACTTGTTATTTGTTAATAAAGAAAAATATGAAAAAAAAAAATTAAAAACTCAGGAATTATTTGTTATCGTAAACCTGACAACATCGCATTATTCTTGAGATAAATGTGACTATCATATTGAAAAAAAGCAATATTTTTTGTTTATCTAAAAACCAACATAAATACATTTAGGTAGAATGTACATGTACATAAATACATTTAGGTAGAATGTACAATATTAATTAAATATATTTATTTTTAAATACATACTTTTAATTAATATTAAAACTAACTAAAACTATGTGTAACTTTTTCATAATCTAGTTTTAAATCACATCATGGAAATAAACTAATTAACAATTTGAAAGCCACATTAAAATACTTGTCTTGGGTAACACTGTCATGGAACTAATGCTTTGGGTTATCGACGATAACTTATCGTTGAAGCTGCTGGTTTGCTTGCATTGTTATTATAGTATAAATACCTCAAAAATAACTCCATAATCGTACTGAAACTTAAGAAACTAGTCACAAAAGTCCTGCCTAATTACACATTGAATTATAGGATATTAAATCCGTAAAAACTAATAAAACACAACAAAATATTTTAATTTTATAGTCAAGAGAACACAACACAGACCCTTTCCTTTGGCCCCACTGTAGTAGTCAATGTGCAAAGTTATTTTTATTTTGACGAGATGACATTTCACACTTGAAGTTTCGTGCAATGTTGCTAAATCGTACATTGACATATGCCAAAATTCGTAACTAACATAATTAGTTAAAGTATGTTTCGGGATGTAAAAAGGGCTGAAATTTTGGCTAAGTATTTATTTTTTATGTATCTATAAGCATGTAAAATCTTATCGTTGCAGGCGATTTAGCCCAAAATGCTATACCCTCCTTTCTTAATATAATTTTTTTAATATATAAAGCGTTTTGCCATAAATTTGCATGCTGTCGTTACACGGATGGCTACCACATTTTCATTTGGGTATCAAATTTTAAATAAATTATAAATATTTACTATTCAAAAGTTTCGACAATAACCTTGAGACGGACTATTTTTAAGTATATATTAGACCAAAACGGTACTTAAACAAGTTTTAAATTCTTTATAATACCGCACGACTATCGACAGAAAAAATAAATTGGCAAACATTCCATATAGCAGAAACTGATGTTAAAATTCTAATTTAGTTGTTTTAGATTTGAACATATAATTTATATGTGCGTATAAAAATTAACAGTTAAAAGTTCAAGTATTACGTAACGCAAATTGTACCAAAATTCATACACTTCATACCCCGGTTCTCTCGTTATTATAGATTATAGAGATTTCATATTTTGGCTACCTCCCTAATAGGGGATGTGTTAGGGGGGGTAGCCAAAATATGAAATCTCTACAGCCTTGAATAACGTGAGAACCGAGGTATGAGTAGCTTTAAAAGCGACTTTTCGACCTACATGTATAGAATTTTTTTCTTTTTTTTTAATGTAGAATCACCCAGCATCATTGAAATTCTGGTTTTTAACATTTTAGTATATTATTTTTCGTCCTCAATGCTTGAAACTTCACCTTCAAATAATTTTTTCTCGAAAAGGGTTGATCCTACAGTATAACAAGAGTAATATATTTTGACCCAAGGAATTATTTTTCAATAATAAAATTACAAACAAGTTATACAGAAAAAGTTAGGGACAGAAACGCCCCTGGCGTTATAAAGATGGGCCTGATTAGAATTAGTTTACATACAAATCCTCGTTGCTAAATCTCAAAAGGTTACCGAGTTATTAAATAAAAACCGAATTTTTTAGTCACTTTCAAAGGGGCTTAGCTCCCAAAAAAATAAATTGAATTACTTGTGTTCATGATGAATGAGAACCAGAGTTGATACTTTAATTTCATCTGTGTTAACACCATATTTTACCTTGATGTACCTTATATGTAACTTATTAGTGGCTAATTTATAGAATTGCCATTTTGGCCTAATTTCCCCATTTGCAGTTTCGGAGAGATTTGTAGGTGTATAAACCATATATTCTTCTTCAATCATTTTTAATCAATTTCACACTAGGTTTTTGCACAGAATCCCGAGTCAACCACCCTGTTTACATAATAAACAAACAAGTTTAAAGTATGCCTGTCATCAAAGTCAAAGACTGCTGCCACCAGTGGTGGTTTTGCTAACTAACTTTTTTTTCACGGCGTACAACAATAAACTCATTTTTTTACTGTAAAAAAATAGATCACTTCTAACTAGTGTGTTCAGTTATAAAATATGAACATTTTAGTATGCTTAAAGAAAAAATAATTTTTTTGAGATGATATTTTTCAAAATTTACAGAGCGATACGGTACGAGTCTTACGAGTTGTACCGTACTACCCTGCCCTTAGTTTCATTATGTTTTTAAAATGCCACTTTAAAAACCATATATTAAATACTTATAAACCCTCTTGATTATAAATTAAATCAAATTATTATACTTTATTTAGTTTAAGTGTTTAAAACCACATCCGCCAAAATAATAATTATGCTTAAATGATACACGTCCATTCTGCAAATTAGTTGTTTTGTTTAAAAACTCCCGTCATAACTAATTAAGTGGATATATTCAAACCAAAAGGAATGTCGTTACAAAAATGGGCCCCGAAAAACAAATGGGACGGTCTATTTGGTTCCTTTTCATGAATTTAACCCTTTCCCAACTGATGGTACAAGTATTAAATTTATTTAATTATTTTTCATTGTACATTGTACGTAGGATCCTAGGAAGAGACGTGAGTTTTTAAATATGGACACGCCCCTTAAACCACTCGGCTGAATTTACCAGTTGTTAGAGGTACGCGTACCGCCTATCTTTCTTCCTCCGAATACTTTCTCTTTCTTTCTTGTACGCTGTCCGTCACATTTCCACGTCTTTTCCTACCAGGCTCTGCTAGCCTCTCTGCGCGACAAAGAAAAAACCTGATCGGTTAACACTCGTTGTTAAATACCGAACACGTTTACTTTTTTGTTGTTGTATTCTATGTAATATTAAAAAACTGTTATTTCAAACATACTGCTCAGGGATCTACATGTCCGAACTTTGGTGTAATTATACACTGGGATGGTGGAATAAGCTGCGCGTGTGCTATAATAATGCGTTTAGATTCTTAAATAACATACCGAGATTTTCTAGTGCTAGTGAAATGTTTGCTACGGCTAGTGTTAATGACTTCCTAGCTATTCGTAGATTTCGGGCTTTTGGGTTCCGCGATCGGCTGTATAAATCTTCCAACCTCTTAATTGTGGCTCTGCTGAGGAGTGCCATTCTATGGCGTTCCAATCTATGGCAAACCTGGAGTAGAGTTTTAATGGGGGACGGTAGCTCTTTTGAACTTTTGTATATTGGCTAATTATTAATTTTCTTGTAGATATTTTGTTTGTTTTGTATTTTTTGTATATGGCCCTCTGGGCTGGAATAAAGGATTATTATTATTATTATTATACAGTGCTTGGCGCATATACAACTATTTATTGTTGTATACTATAACCTACTTACGTTATTAATTACGTTATTGTTCTATCAGTGTAAAGAAATGTATCGGATTTTGGGCTAAATAGTCAAAATAATAATATTTTGCTCACTTATAGATACATACAAATACTTACTTTCTCAAAATTTCAGCTCTTAAAATGGACCGGAACCTTTTTGGTATAATTCTGTTAATTGCTAATTCTTATATGGAGAAAGAACATCCCTTAGGGGCTGTCCATATATTACGTAACGCAATTTAAAAAAAAATTAACCTAACCTAAAATATAGTATAACATAACCTTAAAAAAAATTACACGAAAAAATCAATCAAACTTTAAAAAAGTATTCATAATCAATCAGGGAAAAAATACTAGGTTTGGACTTTTTACACTGAGTGTCACATATAACACGTATATTGTTTATGCACAGGTACACAAAATAGTACACACATTGGTGTTCTGTGAGTACACATTCTGAGCGAAAATGTATCATCGCCGATGATTCATCGGCAAGATCACGCAAGAACAGGGCCGTAAGATTTTTTTTTTTAATATCAATGTCAACAGTTTTTTTACTGATTACAATATTATTTAAATATGCATAGTTTCGTCAATTTTTGTGTGAAAAAGGGAATTATGGGCCACTAAATAGTAATTTGTGTTGAAATAAAAATACATCTGCAAAGCTTAGGAAATAAACATTAAATTTATTAAATTCCGTTACGTAACGTTTACCTAGACCCCCCCTCCCCCCTGTCACAAACTGTAACAATTTCCCTGACCCCCCCTAGGCGCGTTACGTAATATATGGACAGCCCTTTATTGGTAAGTTTAAAAATCGCGGTAATATATTATTTATCTTTACTCAATGCGAGTGTCACATATTTTGGGACACTTTTTGGTAAAGATTTCAGCCCTTTACCACCCCCCCCCCCCCGCCCGTCTTAAACATATTAATGTTAAAAAAACTGTTAAATTTATTTGTATCCTAATCCCATATAACATGTGTTATAGACCGGCAGGAAAGGGCTGAATACAAATACCAGTTGGCAAGCCTGAAACCAGGCAAAATTGCGGTTCGAATGCGTCTCAAGGTCAGTCAGAATCAGTTTTACATTTAGAGGAACCCGTGATTGAATGTTACGTAATCATAAAGTGCCGGGGGGCTGAGGAGGGACTTGGCGGTGAATAACGAATGAATTAACGCTAGGGCTGGATGTAAATTCCAGTATTGGTCAAAAATACGGTAACAAAATCTATAATTTTTCATAATACTTACTTACTTTTAGCTAAGGTAAAAAAATGAGTGGCATTATGTTTCGAATTTACTGTTTCTTAATGGTTAAACTTAAAAATGTGTTAAAATTCTAATGTTAACGATACTAATAACATGAGGATAACGGGGGTAACTATTACAAATTTTAGTTACGTATTTTATGGTAAGTCATCACGCATTTTTTTTTTACTTTAATATAGTATAATAACTTTTTTTTTTCAAAAACTTGATAAGTAAACAGGTAAAGCTGGTCATTTCGCAGTGGAAATATTAATTATTTTTAAAAATGGTCACATAACCTGGTAGTTCCAGCAAAATATTGGTTCATGAGAATAAATTAATAAGTAGTGGCCACCCAGGTCTGCTGATTTAACTCACCACATATAATTCCTGCGCAAACAATGTAGATAGGTATGCTTTTTATTGTAAAATTTATTTTATTTATTTATGTGTACAATACATACTGTCATGGAGAGCCCCAAATAAGCCTATGCTTGTGCTAGGGGCTCTCCATTAATTTTGATTATAAAATGTTAAAATTTCGGGTATCTTCCTGTATCTTTTCAGCAGCTGCCAATATTTCTTCTGCTTCTTAGACTTTACTTGATTATAATTCTATGCATTCGAAAACAATAAGTATGCGTATGTTGAGTAGAACAGAACAGAAATTCATAATGATTTACCAAAATTTGGATATTTTTTCAAAAGATTATTGCTTGTCATCACAATTAAGCAATTATAATTATTATTTGTTCGTGAAAGATTTTAAAAATGAGTAATTATATTTAAAAATCAAAGACGTTTAAATCAAACTATGTAAATAGATAACATTCTGGTAAATATAGTAATTTACAATTTCTTATGAAGTTCCATAAAGCGTGCATAGAAATTGCGCTCAAATGATCAATTAAAAAGTTGTTAAGCTCGGTAAACTCTAAATAAACTACATCTAATTTGAACAACAAAAGAAAATATAAAGTAAATAAATGGAATATTTCCTTAAATCTGTACGGCCGCCAGAAAATGCGCATGTGGACTGTAATTTATTGAAGAAAAAAAAAATAGTTTAAGAATAAAAGGGCTTATTTATTCTTATAAGCTTAGGATGCATCCAAGAAATCTTTAGGCCGTAAACTTTATGTTAGAAATTGTTGGTAAGGTTTATTTAACATTTTCGACACGACCGTGAGATTCTCGCGTCCATCAAATTGCAAAAGGACGAGTCGAGTCAACTGTTGAAATAGAATATAACATAATATAACATATCAATTTATTATTCCATCGGTCTAATTTCTAATCATCGTACAAAGTGATATTGGTAGACTGACAGTTTCGGGCTGCTGGCCCTCTTCAGCACCAAAAATCAACTCTGCACAAGTCTTCAACTTGCTACCATTCAAAGTCTCCAGACAAGGAGAGGTATGAGTAGTTGTCTACATCTAGCAATAGATGGCGCACAAGTCTACATCAATCTAATGACTATATACCTTTTGCGAATAAAGTCTAAAAACGTTTTCTTAATCAGCGTGCAGAGTTGACTCTTGGTGCTGAAGAGGGCCAGCAGCCCGAAACTGTCAGTCTACCAATATCACTCTGTACGATGATTAGAAAATATATTGATGGAATAATAAATTAATATTTTTATAATTTTGTTTAAAATTAGAAATTTCCCTCCTTATTAAAGGCTTGGCTTGGCTGACGCCTCGCAGGTTAATTTTCTCATGGGCAATATCGGTTCACCCATGAGTGCCATACAAGGTTTTATCCAATAAATAGCTTAGGAATTCATATTTTTATTAAAAATTTTAATGACATTTACAAGAAAATAATTTGACAAGTGACAGTTGAGTGGGTAAAATAAACAATTATCCACTCAATAAAGTAAAAGCCACTCAGGGGTTATTATTGAGTTTATATATTTAAAATAAAGCTGGTAATTGTCTTATTATCTGTATGTCTTGGATAAAAATATTTAAATATTCCATCAATCTGTTTTCTAATCATCGTACAGAGTACAATTAAATAATATTTTTATAACTTTTTAACATTTACTGTAAATTGTATGAAACTCATTTGTATCCAAGAGTTTTTGTCTATAGAGGAAGGTTTTGGCGCTTTTGGTAAATTTACTATTATAGTATATTCAACTTCAATATACAGTAGAAGTAAATAAAACAATCGCGCACGCGGCAGCTGGCGCGTGCTTTCATTGGTTAGAATGTTGCGAGAGTAGGGATGCGGAAAATTAAACAGGTCACGTGCGTTTGTTTACACTCACTTCATTTTGAAGTTGAATATACTATAATACTACCGTATTATACTCTTCTAGCGCTTACGCTCTGTGAAGAGTTAATAATACAATAAAATCTACGATTTTGTATAGAAATAATCATGACTTTGAACTTCAAATACTTTATCGCTTCAAGTTTAACATGCTAAACATATAATAATGTTTATTAAAAGATAATATTACCATAATAACAACATAGGGGAGATTAAGCTTAGATTACCAGAACGTTCACTTTATTTAAATATATCATTATAGTCTAAGAGCTGGTGACCATTTTTATTTCATTATTTGCTCCCAGCTGTATTTTGTATATGTCTTAAAGTACATTCAAATTAAGCTACTTGCAAATCACCAGGTCCTGGATCGCGTTCCTTTGGATGTTAGAAGCCTCGAAAAGGTGCTGAAATGGGGTCCCCGAAAAATATATTTTTAACTTACCGAGTCAAACAAATTACATTTATTATTATTTATTATTATATTATTAGAATTCCCTAGACACAGAACTCCTTAAACTAAAAAGACATTAATAAGACCATATACAAATACAGAAATCCCAGACCCAAACAACAGGACAATAGTGACAATGACACACAGACACAAGTTATACTTCCCTATGTAAGCGGTATCACGGATAAAATAGGTAAACTTTTGAAAAAGTCAAATATTAAGCCTATATTTCGGTCCAACCAAAAATTAGGTCAATGTTTGACTTCAACAAAAGACAAAATACCCCTGAGTTCAGAAGGCGTATATAAAATACCCTGCTCCTGTGGTACGGTTTACATAGGTGAAACTAAGAGAAAAATTTCTACAAGACTTCAAGAGCATGAGCGCAATATAAGAAAGAAACAAATTTCCTTATCGGCAGTAGCCGAACATGTACATGAAACAGGTCATAAAATCAATTTGTCTGAAACAAAACAAATATTAACAGAAAACAGAAAAATGCCAAGGAAGATACGGGAATCGATAGAAATCATCAAGCATCCTAACAATATCAATCGGGACACTGGTTACCACTTACCTGCAATATGGAAGTCTTTGATAGGAAAAACCTCGTCACGGGTGAATAACCACAACTCGTCATAAATAGTGACACAAGTTGATTCGAAACTTAGTTTCAGATTAATCCCTGAAGATGTCTCTAGTAGTAAGAGACGAAACGTCGGAAAGTGAAAATCCATTAACACGGTCTAAACCCGAAAGTGAAAGTTCTTTATACATTTATTACATTTAGATTAGTCTATTTTCACAGTTTTACACAATTATTCACTAGGCTAAGAGTTAAAAAAGAAGCCTTTAAAAACTTTATCTGACATATGTCAACACTAAAACCTTTATCTAAATGTATTAAATGAAACGTATATCACTCGGAAGTAAAAAAATAGCTTATTGTCGTAGCTTTTGGAGCTTCTAGCACCCAAAGGGACCGGATTCGGAGTCTAGCAATTTGAAAATAGCTTAATCTGAATGTACTTTAAGACATATATAAAATATAGCAGGGAATAAAATTTGGAAAAAAAAAGGGTCACCAGCTTTCCATTACGAGGGGTAAACTGCTGAAGAATTCAGGTGTAGAAGGATATCTTAAAGGTAATATCTCAAAAAAAAAATCCGAGGAAATCTAATCTTTACCAAACGTGGGACGGTTTTTTAAGTAATTTTCGAGATTCTTTAAGGTAACCGTGAAGAAATACCAAAAAAATTTTAAGGGGCTACATCCTAAAAGGAATTCAGGCGTGTAAATTTTTTCCACTGGTTTATCCCTAGGAATACAAGAGCCCTTGTATCTCAATTTTTATCTTATATTTTTTCTGTCAAAACTTTCTTAACTCTATGCAATTTTTTTTTAACTTTCCCGAAGAATATGAATATTACTTATTATAGAGGAAAATCCTTTCTCTACGACTGCTTTAGAATGTAAGCAAATACACACACTTTTGAAACACAGAATTAATTAATTCTAGCTCTAGATACGGTATAAATATTTCGTATCAAGTGTTAGAATAAGCACATGTAGTGCCATCTCTTTTTTATAAACGTAAAGAAAACTGTAGCAAAATTAGCAAAAATATATATATTTTACCATGAAATATTGAATAATTTAATTCAATTTAAAGTTTTGAGTTAAAATTACATAGTTTATTAACTTTTCTTAATATTTGACCAGTTTTTTATCAATTTAGTTCAAAAAATTAAAACTTCTCCATCTATTGTTAAATATTTAAACCTGATATATGTCACAATAATCTGACCTAACCTTCAATTTTTGCATTATAATTTGTAAATATGTGCTACAATTAAATAAAAATCTTTTTTAAGTACTGATTTGATAAAATTATTAAATAACATTATTTGCTTTATTTAAAAATATGTGTTTTGTTGCATTTGCAATGTCGAGTCACAAAAAAACATTGTTTTTAACCTTGTCCGCAGTTTAAAGCCATACAGTGTTTCATATTTGCAGTTAAAGAAAAAGTATAGTCTACAACACGTATGGAATAGTCATTCCGCGATCGCGGGCCGTCATACTCTCCTACCGGCTCGTATGAAAAACTTTCCGCTCGCGCGGAATATTGTCTATTCCATACTAGTTATAGAATATACTAGTTCGAGATCCTTTCAAAAAATTATCTAACCTCCCTACCTTCAAGTTTAAGGAAATATTAGTGTTAGTATATCTATCACTATGCTGTATGTATTTATTTATTGCAATAAATATAACTATATAAATAATAAGACGATTGATAATTATTAATGATTTATAACGTATAATTAAACTGATTTTGTTATTAACAATCAAATAAATTATGTTTTAATGATATATTATTATTATATTTAAATTTCTAGTATTACTAATTGATACATTAAATCTAAAATAAACATTAATAACATTTAATTTATAGTTTACTGTGCCTATAAAACCCTATTTTGTAAGATAATGATGCCACGTGATAGAAATTCTCTCAATTCTTGCATATTCCTGAGTCTATTTTATTTTTTAGTGCACTCATGCACTGAGAATGGCGATTTCTCCCGTTAGATTAGACAGGGACAAAAGTTCTACCCAAAAAGGATAGAAGACATACATACACTCCCACTTCCACCCAACCAAACAAATTCTGTATTTGTTCTTTGTTGAACAAATACAATATTTACTTGGCCGGGAATATTATTTTTATTAAAGAAATTACTGGCGCCATCTAAATTTTAGTAGAATTATCTTATTCTACAGATTCACATAGGCTATGTTCGTTCGTGCCGCTCAGTGCTACACTTTCCGGCCAACCAAATAAATACTGTATTTGTTGTATAAAAAACAAATACAGTATTTATTTGGTTGGCTGGAAAGTGTAGCACAAATGAGATAGAGATAGGGTAGACGTCTTTTGTTTCTTAATTCTAGTTGTAGAGATCTCCATTGGTTACCTTACTGAATAATTTCGTGTATTTGGAACTCCTAGCAACTTTATTTATTGAAGTTTTTACAGTAAAATATAGCGTTTTACTCAAACAACTTTTATTTAATAACTAAAACTGCTAAAAGTTCAAAATGTACAAAATCGTTTTCTTCAGCGAGAAACGACGCTTCTACGCCTATATCAAAGGAACTTGCTTTGTAAAAGTGGGGAGCCTCCCCCACCTATCTTGAAATCTATCTAAAAAGTTGATTATTTTATAGATTCAAATAAAAAAGTGACATATTTCACGAAAGGGTGGTACCTTTTTTTTAGTCATTATCTTTTTTGTCAGAGAAAAAAAGTTAAATTTTTAGGCTCAAAAGAGTTGAAATTTTTGACCTTCTCCCACGAAATCTTCTTCGCTACGGCCCTGATGAATATCATCCACAAGAGTGTAAAAATTACCACTCGCTTTTCTTACCACTTACAAGATTTGGTAGAAACGCGTCGTCAGCGACAAAGCTTTTTTTGTTTAGGGGATTTTTCAGGATGTCATTTTTTTTGTAGGGGAGCCAAGTTTTGGTTGAAACCATCAGGGGCAAAACTTTGTCCAAATGGGTATTGTTTTTGGGAGCCAATTTTTGTTTGTAGAAACCGTCAGGGACTAAGCTTTTTTTCTTAAGGGTATTTTTTTGGGCGCCAACCTTTTTTTGTAGGAGCGCCAAGTTAGGGTCGGGACAAAGCTTCTTTTTTTTAGGGTGGTTTTTGGGCACAAAGCCAAGTTTTGCTTGAAACCATCAGGGACAAAGCTTTTTTTTGAGGGTGTTTTACAAAGCCTTTTTTTAGAAAGTCCATTCGGCAAATCTTTGATTTATTCGGAGCAAATTTTTGGGGCGAGGACCTTCTTTTTTTGAGTCATCAAAATTTCCGTCAGGGGTAGTAAAGCTTTTTTTTTAGAGGGCAAGGAGACTTTTTTTTCTTATTCGGCATTTTTGCCAGTCATACCCCCCAACGAAAATGCCTATATTCGGCCCTGTTCAGGACGACTAGTGTCAAATTTTATTATGTCAGCTAGCCCAGTTTACTGCAGATATATAAAATTTCTACTTGAAAATATAAACTGTCACAAATGCATTTTAGTTTCGGGTATATCTCGTCTGGATGATATTCTGCTGCCTCTGCTGACTTTGGCTTGGATATCCTAAAATATATAAGTTACAATGTTGGCTGGGTCATACATATATCTAGTGTAAATTGACTTTGCTTTTTGTTCATTTACCCGGGGTGTCATATCCCAAGTGCCAGTCATTTTCTATTTGGGATTTTTTATGTCAGGAAATAATGTAGCTCCAGATATGAATATCTTAAACCAGTTAAAAAGTCCAAACCAATATCATAAAAATAAAAAAATCTTAAATTACGTAGTTTTATTATTCATAGGTTTTTCCTTTTCATTTGGATATTTTCTTTTTTTATTGTTAGATAATTTCTTGTTGATATATGTTTTATTTTGTATGTGTAAAAGTACTAACACTGATAAATATTATATGATAACAATATTATTGCTGTTAACCTAAACTTATTATAAGAAATGTACATTTATTTAGAAACAATAAATATATCATCTATCTAAAAAAATAGTTTCATGTTAATAAGTTTATGAATTGTGATAGTTCCTAGTTTACAAAACAACATTTTGGTAAGTTTTTAAAACGTCTTTAGAAACGATTTTTTTTATTTTACTTTCTACATCGAAAAAAAATAGGTACTGTGTTGAATTGCTTTTAAAAAAAGATATGTCGGGCGCCGTGTTTTTGCAATTCAAGGGTTCGTAGGTGATTTCCAGTAAAACTAGTAGATAGGCTTATATAGTTTATTGATGAAAGCTCAAACAGATAACTGACGGGGAACTCTTCAGAGGTATGCATACCATACGTATGGCCTGATACTTTTGTAAGTATCGTTAAACTAAACAGAAATAAAATCTAGTTAGGTTTTATTAAAATATTAATAAGGCTTGACTTACCTAAACACCAAGATAATATTTAACATAAAATAAATACTTTGTCCCTGAGGATGCTTAGGGAAAAGATAGATTACTCAGTTCAGACTGTTTCAGCTGAAGTGAACATAAAAATGGTGTACAGGAAATCAAATTGACAGCAAAGTCATTGGCCAACTTAACTAGTTCAGTGTGTCAAAAATCCCTAAAAAGACGGTCAAGGACATACCTCTGGTGAGTTTTTGACAGGTGTCAGACAAGTAAACAAAGTAAATAAAATATTAAAAATATTCAAATAATTTCACTACAGTACAGAAATTTGATATTGTTGTATTTTTTTTTTTTTGGTGATATTTGAATTAATTGAAAGCTAACGTCAATTTTAGTGTTATCAACAAAATAAAAGTTTGGATTTTGAAAACCAAAATCGTGAAGTTAATTACTCTACATTTATAACAAAGTTTTTCCGTGTATGCCACGAAATTCCGCCGTCGTAGATACATGGACACTATGAATATTTTACTGGCGATATCAATTTCAATGCATAATTCAGAACTGCAGTGGCAACAGTGCATCGCCGTCCCCGACGGGCGGTTTCCAGGGGGCGGCAGACGCGTGTGACGCAGTGTCTGGGGTGGGGACGGGGGAGCAGCCGGACTAGCCTAGACTAGGTATTGATCTAGGCCACCTTCACCCACTAATTTCGTTGTCGGTGCACGAGGCAGAGGGCCACCGTGGCCCACCCCCAGCCCTGGCGTAGTCTGCCGCCACCTCCTTCGTGCATCCCGGACATCTTCACGTCTTGACTTTATGACAGTGGCACCGGTTAGCCCCCCGAACCCGTCAGCGTACATAATGTTTTAACTGAGAACGACATCAAATTTGGGACGGAAGAACTCTGTTATCTCAGAATAAAAATATTTGTTTTTAGATCGCCATATTTTTTTGGTAATATTATTTTTAGTTAATTTTATACACATGTACCGAAATAACTATTTATAAACTAGTTTTGTTAGACTGACTTACCGCATCTAAAGACCCTCGTATTCTGACAGTCCTGTTTGTATGTGTTAACAAAAATGTCAGAACATCAAGGATCTCCAACCTGACACACGTTGAAGTTCGCTCGATTGTTTTGATCATTTTTAAATCAAGCAAACCTAAAATTTGAAAGTTTTGACATATCGTTGACCCAAGAGCCAAGCAGCATTCACCAACAGCTGCACTGTATCAAGCCAAGTTGGATATTAATAGAATTGACATAATTGACGATCAGGCTTCAGAACCCTTATTCAACTATCTTTGTTGGGCCTAGTTTCATTCTTTCTATTACTTGTTTATAGTATTCTTGCTTTCTTTTCTTTCCATAATGATTATTTTATGTTCTTATACTTTGACGCACGGATATGTGGCTACGGGAAATATGTTAGGAATGTATGTGCAAGTGAGAGGCCCGTTGTAGGCACGCACGCCTTATAACGCTTTTGACGGAAAGAAGAGAGCTCGAATGATTCCTCCCCTTTTCGTCGGAGACTTTGTTTCATGCGGAGAACTATTTTTTAAATACATCTTTAGCGCGCGACATAAGTTGGGGACAAATTTTTCAAAATTTTCTTACGGGAATGAAAGAAAAAAAAAAGAGAAATCTTTTTTCTTCTCAAAAGAAATCTGTTTTACACACTGTGAATTATTAATAATTAGAACAAAATGGACTGTATTTACATAGTTTATTTACACTATTTACAATAATCTTAATACAATATGCAGAAAAAGCTACGATTATCATTGACTATAGGCAAAATGCGTCTATCGGACACGACGGTTAATCTTATACTCACTTGAGAAGGCGGCAATCAGCCGACACGGCGCTTGCGCACAACTTAAACTGATCAAACCAATAGAAAAAACTGGTGGGAATTTAAAACTGTTCCCAACAAAATCCTCTAATTATTTTCTTTGACTTTCGTTCTTAGTTGGTCCCTGGATTAAACCCCCCAATGAAAGTTGCGCCCAGCGGCGCACAGTGATCATTAGCGGCCAAAAGTAAGGAAATTTAAAGGTTTTAAAGTTTCAAAATTTCAAAATTTAATTTTATGTTTTTTTTAACAATACTTTAATGTATTTAGAAAATATAGTCTTAAATTTTTAAATTACGTCCATAATTTTTGATGCAACATTGAAATAGGCAAATTTATTATGACGCTCTGATCTCAAAATTATACTAAATTTAATGACCCCTATGTGGTATGGGTACCTGGTCATAGTGGAATTCCCGGAAACGAGAAGGCGGATGAACTTGCAGACTCGGATCAGGGATGGCCTGGACGGGGCGGGAACCTATATTGGGTGTTACAAGGAAGCAGGTAAAGACCGCTCTCGATGAGTAGGCTTATACCAAGCTAAAGGTGCAATGGAGGGTTGCGGTTGCCGGCAAGCTAAGGACTTCCTGGATGGCCCAAGCAAATCAAAAACCGACTGGTTTCTGGAAAAAGGAAGAACTGCACTCAGACAATTTGCAGGTGTCCTCATGGGCCACTGCAAGCTAAGAAAGTACCTGGCAACAATGAGGATTCTAGAGAGTCCGCTATGCCCAGAGTGCGGAGAGGATGAAACATCCTCTCATTACTTAGCCGAGTGTGTCAGATACCACAGGATCAGGTTGCAAGTCTTTGAAACTCAAAGACTCAACCAAGAGGAACTAAGAGATCTCCCCTGGGCCAATTTCCTGACCTTTATTGAAAGGACGGGCAGGTTCAAGGAGGACTCAAATTAGTAAATGGCTGGTATTGCCTGGGGAGACACAAAGGGCCAGAAATGGCCTAGTTGTCCGGCTTTGGCCAACCCAAAAATTTACTACTACTAATGACCCCTAAAAAAGACAAAGGCTTATTATAAAGAATATTTTTAAATCAACTAATAGAATTATGCTTTATAAAATATTAAAAATATTAATAACTTTGAAGGAACTTGTGGTAAAACCTGTCATTTTGCACCTATGCGATTTTCTTTGTTTAACCTTAAAAAATCGCATTTCCAATTAATTTTTCGCACAATCCGCTCGCACCCGCTCAGACCAAATACATATAGTAATTTACGTTAGATAGTTATTAATAACCAGTCATCGGCGAATTTCCAGTGCTCGCATAGGCGCCGCGTCGATTTTATCGTTGACGCGAGGTTTTAAATATTTACATTTTTATTTTCTTCGAAAAACATCGATATATATATATACATATTTATAGTTAATATGTATATTCAATATTGTTGTGTGTAACTAATTAGTCGTCAAATGTTTCGATTTAGTGACCTTTATAAAAATATCCCTCATAATTCGGCAAAATTATTCCGTAAGCCTATGTTTCTGTGTTTATTTTCAACGTTGATGACTCATAACTGAATTTATTCCGATTAATGTTAATAACACATAAATAATCGAAGTTAGCTAGAGTTAGCTAGGAAAAAGTTATGTGCCTTTTTATGAAAAATAAACGTTAAATTATCTGTAAACTTAATATCGTCGGCTTACAAGTAAAAGGCACTAAGTCACTTTTTTGCAAAAATGGGATTTTTATGGTACTGTAATTAATTTTTGATGAACAGGTAAACCGAACTAACTTCTAGGTGGACTGCCAAGAGAGTTACCCACTATACAAAACGCACCAATTTGATTTTGATTAAAATTTTATCTGGCACTAGGCACCAAGTCACTTAGTGCACTTAGTGCGTTTTACTTGTAGATTATTTCAAATATTTCTGCACTGTGCGACTTAGTGTTTGTTTGGCGAAACGTGCATTTTTGTAACAATTATTACAAAAATTAAAAAACAACAGTGAAAGTTAAATTTGTCAATATCTCAAAACTCAATGTTTTTGGACTTAGTGCTCTTTACTTGTAAGCCGACGATATATTTATAGTGATTTGGAAGGCTATGTATCGTTAAAATGAATGAATTATTATTATTATTTGACAGATAATTATTAATAGCTAATGTGAATCTGTAGAATAAGATAATTCTACTAAAATTTAGATGGCGCCAGTAATTTCTTTAATAAAAATAATATAGTTACACTTTTCGCCCGGCCAAGTAAATATTGTATTTGTTCAACAAAGAACAAATACAGAATTTGTTTGGTTGGGTGGAAGTGGGAGTGTATGTATGTCTTCTATCCTTTTTGGGTAGAACTTTTGTCCCTGTCTAATCTAACGGGAGAAATCGCCATTGCTACATGATCTTTTAAAAATTACGTAACACAAAACTCTAAGACAAAATAAAAATGACAATTATATGAACATGTTCCTCAGTCAGAAATATTATATGATGATTAATATATTTATAATTTTTTCCTTAATTTAACTATAATAGTTATAATTAGTGGTTATAAATTTTATTTTATAATGGTAGATATGTAAACAATGTTTGGTAACCAAACCAAACTTTGGTTTAATCGAAACTAGTACAAAATAAGGATTATTTTTGAGTAGTTTATCAATTTACAAAACTGTAACTGAAAATTGACTAAATTTAGTCAACAATTGGGAAAATAATCTTAAAAGCAACAACAAAAATACGTATTTCCGGTGTAACCGGAAGTTCTGAAACCTTTATATTACTTCAAAAATTTGCATATATTACTCTGATAACGTATTCTAAAATTCATTAAATTAGAATAAAAATCATCAAAAAAATCTTATACTTCCGTTATAACCGGAAGGGCTAGGATCTTATCAATATGTCAAAAAAAACTCTATCATATGCTGATAATTTTGCCAAAAATGTACTAATTTATATAAATAATTACAGAAGATACAGACTTTTGGCCGCTAATGACCACTGTGCGGCGGCTGGTAGATTTGTGTTATCTGTCTTAAATAAACTGAGACATTAGACTTCTGAATTATAATGGGAATACTGTTTTATTTTCTTGGAAAAATAACTTTCTGCAAAAAATAATCCATTTCAAGTATCCAAACAAATTATTTTATAATAAAAGTAAAAATGCATAAAAATAGTTTGTCACTAGAACTTTTTAAAGAACAATTTTTTTCTTGCCTTGGTTTTAACAGATCATAACACTATAGAAATCAAACTTATTACATTCTCCTTCTTTTCTTTTTTTCGTCTTTATTTTTCATCGTATTCTTCTTTCTCTCTTTCTTTTTCTTCTTGTTTTTCTGCTTCTTCGTTTTCATTCACTCTTTCTTTTTTTGTTTTTTTACTCTGTTTTTTTATTTACTTATTCTTTTCAGATTTGCTTGCATTTATTAACGACTTGTCGATAAGATAGTTTTTGCGTTTTTTAGGATAGTTGAGATCCTTATGTTTTTTTTTTAGTTATTATATTTGGCAATATAACAATGTCCATTTATAAAATAATTCTAAAAGTGTTAGTTTCTTGGTTGAGTGAATTTTTATGGCTAGACTGCCACTGAACTCTTTCTATCTTCCATATCCTAAATTAGGGTGCCCCTTTTCACCTACCACCTAACGGTGCTAACTGCTTTTAGAGAAGGGCATTATTAAATTATTCACCTCTTGACGACAACTATCCATTTACCCAAGACACAAAATTTGTGTTAATGAACAGTCTGCCTATTAGGCCTAATCCACTAATTTTCTTGTTCATTTTTATTAGATTTCGTTGAAAGGACAGTTAATGTAAGTTACTAACTGTGAAATTTAATCATTGTTAACTTATGTTTTTTATACTAGTTTACAAAAAAAAAATGGCAATCCATTTTCCGATTATTTGTGATTTAAGTTGTAAAAAGTGTCATACGTGAATAATTATTACAAACTTGAATACCTACTAGATAAAATGATAATAGTTATTTATGGTACTAGTGGGTAAAGTAAGATATTGCCCATGAGAAAATTAACCTGCGAGGCGTCAGCCAAGCAGGTTAATTTTCGAGAGGGTAATATCGGTTTACCCATGAGTGCCATACAAGGTTTTATCCAATAAATAGCTTAGGAATTCATATTTTTATTAAAAATTTTAATCACATTTACAAGAAAATAATTTGAAAAGTGACAGTTGAGTGGGTAAAATAAATAATTATCCACTCAATAAAGCATAGGCGTAACGAGGGGGGCTTAGCCCCCCTAAATTTTTCCAAGCCCCCTCCCAAATATAAAAGTCTCACAGACAGACAAACTTAAAAACTTGACTATTTTTTTAGGGGCTCAAGCCCCCCCCCCCCCAAAATTTGGACCTGGTTACGCCTCTGCAATAAAGTAAAAGCCACGCGGGGGTTATTATTGAGTTTATCTATTTAAAATAAAGCTGGTAATTGTCTTATTATCTGTATATATTGGTTAAATAATATTTTCTTCTTTACTTTTTTTTCCTAATGTTTAATATTCTTGTCTTGTCTTTTCCTTCTTTTATTTCTGCTGTCAAATTAACTCTTGCTTTATACATAAAACCTTATGGGCATGCAATCCCGTGTTTTAATAAATCTTAAATTCTCTACACAAATATATAATTTTGCAAATTTTTTGGATAATTTTTGAAAGAAAATTATGGCTGGTTAAAATATACTGGGTTTATTAGGTACATAATTAGGTTTACTATGTTAACAGGTCACGATTAAAAGAAAAAATATTTTAAGGTGATTACTATTTGATTTTAAATTATTAATTTTAATAAACTGTTATAAAAATCATTCTTTTATTGTTCTGTATACGACTATTGTAAAATTAAAATTGAAAACGTTGGTGTGGGTGTAAGACACAGCTAGTGCGCTAAATAAAATTAAAAAAAAATACTATTATCTAGATATAGCTCTATTTAGAACAAATATTTTTCATTAAGAACTACAACAAATAATATGAAGCTTATTTATGTCATTGTCAATCTTTTTTAAATACATTTCTAAATTAAAAATTCTCTGTAACTACTGTTAAAAATTTGGAAAGGAGATTGTAGGAATGGTATTTGAGGAACGAGGAACCTGTAAAAATGGAGGAAATGCGAAGTTGGAAGATTGAAATTATTTGTTACGTTTGGTTGTCAACTTTGTAAATATTTGGACTTTTTTTTCTCAAAATTAGTGGAGAGCCCCTAGCACAAGTTTTGTAACTTATTTGGGGCTCTCCATAATTCTGTGTATCTATTCAAATAAATAAAATAAAATAAAATAAACTTAATATTGTCTTATATCTTGGGCCATTGTAAAAGGAGTTCTATTCTGCTCTAGTAAGCTAGAAAGCTGTGACTCCATTGTCGCATAGCGACGTTTTAATGTCAACTCTGATGTAATATTTTGAAAACGCTGCTATTGACAAATGGTGTTACTGTTTTTTAGATTAATAGGGCAGTATTATAGGACACACTTTATAGATAAAAATAAATGTATTATTTTTTTAAAACTATTTAACAATAATAATTTTAATATTATTATCAAAAAAAACATAAGAAAATTACTGGGCCCGTAAGCGAAAATTATACGCCTCTACTGATTTTAAAAATATTTGCTTATGAAATAGGTGTAGGTATAATTAAATATTAATTAATATTTACGATAACTTAGTATTAAGTTAACTACAAAAAACATTAAAAAATGTTACTGGGCTCGTCCGGGATTTGAACCCGGGACCTCCCGCACCCTAAGCGGAAATCATACCCCTAGACCAACGAGCCGCTGCTGACTTTTGCAAATATGCTTATAAGATACTTAAATTTTATTAAATAAAGTTTAATAAAGATAATTTTGTATTGTGCGTTAAAAAAAATATTACAAAAAGGTTAGCGGGCTCCTCCGGGATTTGAGCCTGGAATCTTCCGCATCCTAAGCGAAAATCATACAAATATGTTGTTTCATCACTTTCATTTAAGTATTTTAAATAAATTTTATTTACAGTAATGTAGTATTTGACTTCTAAATACATAAAAAATTAAAAAAAAAGTTACTGGGCTCGTCCGGGATTTGAACCCGGGACCTCCCGCACCCTAAGCGGAAATCATACCCCTAGACCAACGAGCCGATACTGACTTTAAAAATAATTAAATATAGAAACCGGATAGATTATTATGAATATTTTTTGATATGATTATGTAAAACATCTTTACTTCTATTTTTAGAAAAACGGGTTTTCATTTAATATGAACATAAAAAATAAAAATATAACATCAACCACATATAAATTATTAATTTATTAAGTTAATATCGAGGTATACAGGGTGTGATAATGATATCTCTCTCTATTTATTTGGTCTTTTTCTTCCGAATAATTAACCAGTGAGCAAGATTTCCAGTGCGCAAGTACTAATCGTATATGTATCCTGACTTGCGTACTATCACTGAAAATTTACTGTTGTAGTAACAACTTCCATTATTATCAATTTAAAATTCAAGAGTTCACATGATTAATAACCATATCTATGGTTCACTTTAACTTGTACATAATACATTAATATAAAAATACTCTAGGCACAACATAAAAGATGGCAAAAAAAATACACAAGGCACATAAAAGATGGCGAATTCGATGCACTGAATTCAGGTGCCAAGAAGGCTACACCCGTCCCTTTCAAAGGCCACGCTGTAACTATAATGATATAAACTCCAATTAGTCATTCCAAATAGTTTAAAAGTTACTTTGTATTTTTTTGGGAGGTATACTGAGTGGACTAGGGCGTACACTTGTTAAGCCAGCTAGTCTGAGTTCGATTCTCGCTGGCGCCGATTTACCTTTTTTATTTAATTAACACAGTCCTACAAGGTCCTGCTTCATACATTAGAATATATGATTTTGGATAATTCGACTATGCTGTACTTAGTTTTTTTCCATCACGTCAAGATTTTGCGCAATTAAAACAACATAGGTTTAAAATGAATAAAAAAATATTTTTTTGCATGGTTGAAAAGAGTTTTTATCCCTCTATAACGATTTATTACATAACCCATTGTAATTAATTAATTATATATATATATATATATATATATATATATATAAATATCCCTTTCGGTCACAGCGCCATCTATAAATATGTATTTTTTAATAAACCAAAAACAAATTCTTATCTAATGTATAATTTAGTATCTAATATAGTATGTTTTTTTTTGCCTATAACTTTGGAAATAGGATTTTTTTTTGGTAAGTTAAAAAAAATTGATGGCGCGGTGTGAGAAAAAGTATACCTATTGATAAATTATAATAAAGCTTATGTAATAAACATTGTAAAGGGCTTAAACTTCTCTTTCCTACCAATGTAATCAGGGCCCAGGTGGGAAATAAACATTTACTACTACTACTAATAATTGAACTTTGGTGAATAGGCGAATAGGTGATGCGGACACTCCCTATAAACTAGTTCGAAAGTCAGTTAAATCCGGTGGTTTCCTCTACTACTAGCCCAAACAAGTCCTGGACTTAGGGGATTCTCAATTAAGTAGAAGAGTACGAGGTTAACAAATACGCATTCATGTAATTTAAATACTTAATGAGAGTTTCTTAAAGATCTTGCACAGAATTTATAATGCAAAGAACCGAAAATCGATTTTTGGGAGGTTGAGAAAGTAACAGGACGAGATCCCCTAATAATGTCCCTAATTTAAGTGGTATTTCAAATAGAAAAAAAGGGGTTTTTACAAGTTGAATAAAATTACCAGGTAAGTTTTGGATCAAGTATAAAGCCTAAAAAACTAAGAATATACATTATAGGTATTACATGTATTATAGGTATTTTAGGTACTTCCTTATTTTGCATAATTTTCTTAAAAGGCTAGTTTTATAGCATTTTTTGCGTATTGTAAGCATCGTATACTTAATTAAATTTAATTTAATATTAGTTCATTGCACCTAAAATTACGCACATGCTAACATTCTTAATTTTCTTATTTCTATATTATCTTTTTCCCAGAACGTGCCATTTTATTGCACATAGGTTCTAGTACTTCTAGTACTTTTAGTAATTATAAAATGCTTTTAAGAAGGAATTTTCATTATTAAATAAGCTGTTAAGATATATAATACTTCGAATTCTATAGTATACTCCTCGCTAGGTTTGGACTTTTTTTCTCACTTTTAACCGGACCCCCTCCCCCCTTCGTAACTTTTTGACCAACCCCCCTCCCCCCTATGAAGGTGAGGTCATTCTTCAACAGCCCCTTACCAAGATTAAATTTTGCTAAAAATTTAAAGTCGATCAAATAATTCGTTCTTGAGTTATTGTGGTTGAAAAAAAAAGTGGTATACGGACGGACAGAAGGAGAGACGGGCAGACAGACGGACGGACATTTTTAAAAGTTGTTATCCTTTGGCTTAGGACTGATATATATGGTAGTTTAATATAATTTTTAGTTCGCGTACTAAATTGACTCTACTGGACTAAAATAAAAGAATCTAAACTCATTTTATGTAGTTTAGTATACTTTTCGGTTAGATTTGCACAGAAAATCTTGCCAGAAAAAGGTTTAGTTTACACCATGGTGTACCATAGTGACTAAATATTTAGTTCGCGTAATAAATTGACTCTACTGGACTAAAATAAAAGAATCTTAACTCATTTTATATCGTTTAATATAGTTTTCTGCTAGATTTGCAACGAAAATATTGCAAGAAAATGGCTTAGTTTACACTATGGTTTATCATAGTGACTAAATATGTAGTTCGCGTACTAAATTGACTCTACTGGACTAAAATAAAAAAATCTAAACCCATTTTATGTAATAGAGCTAGATTTGTAGTCCTTTTTAAAATGTCAATTGGTATTTGGACTAAATATTTAGTCTCTATGGTGTAAACTAATCCAATGGCTCTACAATTTACAAAGTTTTGTTAAAAAATGTAAATAACTCATTTTGGTACAAAAAATTTTCATTTTGGACAAACATTTTCTATTTTCGGAGTCCAAAGTAAACGTATAATGCTCCTCTGCTGTGATTCTGCGAGAAGTGTAATAAAATATTATTCCGGAACAGTTACTTTTCATCTTTTTAATTAGAAACACTATACGTACATTCATAGGTTATCTATAAGTGAAAAATTATCTTATTTTATGCCATTAAATTTACGCTACCTACACATAAATGTTGCATTTAAATAGTGAATATACCAAACCGTTTTTTATTCAAAAAATTAAGACAAAGCATTAGATTCTTTGTACAAAGTAATTTTACAACTAAGGGAACTTTCAAGTATTACATAACCCAAATTTTGATCATTTTGGACCCCCACACACCCCCCCCCCCCTGTAAAACTATTTTCCTATACTATTAACATGGGCATAACACTCCAAAATGAAATGAAATATACAACTTTTCAAGATAGGTGCTCCCCCCATCCCTCGAATAGCTACGGTCCTGCATACTTAAAATAAACACATTTAAATAAAAAAAAACAAAACAATAATTTGTTTCAAATGCAATTAGTACATATTTTCAAGAAATTAGCATTAGTAGCATTTTTCATAATTTTTATTATTTTTTCTACGACCTAGTCAGTAGTTAGTGCCTATTTCCCACCCGTTGCCTATGACAACGGTTGGGAAGTGACGATCAGCTAATTTTACATATATGCTGTCAGAAAATTAGTAAACGTCAACACAAAACCTCAAATTGACAAATAATTTTAAGATAATTTTTGCATTTTTGCAAGTCCCAACAAGCTGAATTTCTGTGAAGTTGTTCAAAACATAATTATAAACAATGTCTAGAAGTTCCCCATCATTCCCCTGTAAGGAAAAAATTTAATTCAAGGTCAAAGGTCAAAAAAATGAGTTTTTCGCGATTTTCAGCAAAACGGTAAGTTTTATCATAAAAGTACCTCAGCGAAAAATTGTAGATCATAAAATTATCTATAAAAAATGTATCAATACTTTTTTTCTTACGAGCCACCGTTTCTGAGATATAACGATTCAAAAAGTTATAAAAGTTGTCGTCATAATATGCACACGTTTCCACGCCACCTATGAGGTAGTGTACTTTGCGCGTTTTTTTTAACTGAAATTCAGCTTGTTGGGACTTTATGTAACTTCACTCTCATTTTTTGGTCTAAATTGACCGGACTATTCAATCACTTAATCCGAATATTAGGTACTTGTTTATTTATTTGCGTGTATTCATCAATTCTTTCTACAAAAGTTATTTGATGTACGAGAAGTTAACATATCTTTTTAAAATTTATTCCGGTCCATACTAAAACCATCCAGCGAATTCTTAAGTCTGGGGGTGGCAAAATAAGTTTGCTAATGAGGTAGCACAAGAACTTTTTGGTTTGTTAACATGTAGCTGGAAGTTAAAGAAATATTTTAACTAATCCTACTGCTTTTGCAAAGATTTTTCCAACAACAAATTAATGATGTGCAAATGGAAACACCGAGGGAATCACAGTATAAAAAAACTAGTTTTTTTGCCATATTCTATTAAAAATAACACAGAAAATAAAGCCTGATTTTTTCATTATAATTTATAATTTATCAAACTAAATGAGCTTCAAATTGAAAGTTTTTGCGCGATTTGTATAATTTAACTTTTTAATTTTTGGGGAATAGTGCTTTGAATCTGACTAAAATTGTTATCTAATTTTTTGCTGTTCGTTTTCGAGCAGAGAATTAAAGCCAAAGATTAGTGACAATAACTAATATTTGGCTTTAATTCTCTGTTCGAAAACAACGAAAATCTATCGTCGAAACGTCACAGCAAGATTAGATAATAATTTTAGTCAGATCAAAGCCCTATTCCCCAAAAACTAGAAAGTTAAATGAGTTTCATTCAATTGCACATATTTCTTTCAAATTTTAACAGTGGTGTGCATAAAAAAATGGCCTTAAGTAAATTTAAGTGTCATTTTTAAGCGTAATGTATTCAGTAGGGACCCTAATAGAGGATCACTCTGTTTATGTTGGATTTTATTTATCACTGTCTGATTTAGTTTAATGGCCTTCGTAAAATCCTTTTGATCGGATTGTAGGATATAGATCTAGGATGCCATAATATGTGTATCTGACAATTTTATTGCTTTTTAGATTACCCAGGTACATGTTTAGAATTAAATATTGAGCAGGGTTTACCTTTACTCGATCTGCTTGAATTCTAGTGTTTTCAAAAATGGCTATTATACAAAAAAATATTTTTTTTGCAAAAAAATAAATATACACACATCGAAAAGATTACTGAAAACAAGAACGTAATCTTCAGATCGAATGAGCACGTTAAGTACTTAAATCAAATGTTTTTCTTGATTGAAGTTAAATGCTTATATTACTTAGGCTAATAGGTCAAAACTTAAGTAAGCGAAAAATAAAGCTTAAAACTAAAGTGCAGAGTTTACTTAATTGCTCATTTGTGGCAAAACTTTCAAATATGTATAAAAATTTTATAGGAGTTAATTTGACTATAAAATTATCTACAAAAATATTTATACAAATATTTTTTTTACTTTGCTCAGTTTGTTCGTAAAAAGTAAATAAATTAAAAAGCAATAAAATTAAAGCACAGTTTAAAAATATTTCCCGAGCGCAAAAAATATATTTTTCTTATCAATTTAAAGGCGCAGAATCCGAATTTGACCTTAAAAAATCCAGCACATCTTATTTTTTAATTTTTATTACAGGCAATTATGCCAATTTAAAAATAATTTATAAAAAACAATATTGCTTATTTTGTTTTCTTTTTTTTTACGTTACATATTTTTAGTTTATTTTTGACCCCTTTTTGGCATTTTTAGCATGAGTACGTGGCTCTAAGCTTGTTCCCTTATTCAACCCTCTCCTCACTCCCACTCCTACTTAGTTGTGTCACAGGATCATTTTTTTTAATTTGTCCTCAGAATATTTCTATCTCCCATGACTTTAAAACAAAATAGGGCTAAAATAATGATTTTTTACCACTTTTGTCTCATTTTTCTCAGAAACCTGAGGTGGTAGAAATATTCTGAGGCCAGATTCGGCACCAGCGACCCATAATTAGTTAAAAAACATATGCATTCAGGACAAGAAACCGTGTTGTCTAGTGTTATTTATATCGCTTAGTTTACAAATATATATTTTTAAATTTTTCTGCATGAAATTTTATTTATTATGTTTTATTGACGGAAATTTTCACATACCCTGGTTTAAAAATGTTTGGATTTTTTATAATATCAATGTTGAATAAAGCAACGTAACAAATATGGAATAAGGGTTAAATAAATAATTTTAATTGTTTTCAAGAAAGTATCTTGCAATTTATTTAGATTTTTGTCAGTGTATGCATTATAAATAATGTATATTAATTATTAACATAAAACAGGTAATTATAAAAAATGTAATGTAATAAGTGTAGATTATTTTACATTTTTATCAGCTTATTATAAAAAACGCCGTTAATTTTTCTCCTCCTACACATTTCAAGGTAAAATTATCGTACGATTTTAAGGGGACTCCCCTCGTCCATTCTCGTCTAAATGTTTTAATTTTGAATTTTTAAATGTATAAGCAAGAAAGGGTTTTTAGTACATAAAATAACAGTGAAAAAACGATCAATAGTTAAACACGAGCCGACTGTTTTTCTGGTTGCTGCAGCCAGAAATCTGGCAAGAAAGAGAAGGTAAAGACTGAAATTTGCTCCCACAGGTCACAAATCAATTTCTATAAGTTCCTTATCCAACCTATTCCACTCACAAAAATAATATATGCTTTTTCCACTCAAAACAATAATATTTATGTTTTGTGTCACTCCGAACTCATGGAAATTTCATATGTTGGACGTAAACAAACTTTGAATTCTAGTATATGCATTACTAGTCTCTTTATCCTTCCTTTGTCTAAGCTTTATACAAAATAAAGATTTATTATTCCATCAATCTATTTTCTAATCATCGTACAGACTGATATTGTTAGACTTCAGTACCAAGAGTCAACTCTGCACGCTGATTAAGAAAACGGTTTTAGACTTTATTCGCAAAAGTAATATAGCCATTAGATTGATGTAGACTTGTGCGCCATCTATTGCTAGATGTAGACAACTACTCATACCTCTCCTAGTCTGGAGACTTCGAATGGTAGAAAGATGATTAGAAAATAGATTGATGGAATAATAAATTAATATTTTTATAATTTTGTTTAAAATTAAAAATTTCTGTCCTTGACAAAATAAAGAATGCTTGTAGAATTCTGGACCTGACTATTAAAAGGGCCAAACTCCATTTGTCAATATCAAAGTTTTCAAAATATTGCATCAGAGTTGACGTGAGAACGCTGCTATTGACAAATTGAGTTTGGCTCTTTTATTACTCAGGTCTAGAATTGATAACTTAAAAAAAATCAAATCTATCAAATCAAATTACCTGTATCAATTTAGCAGTTAAACTGTTTTTATTAATAATAATAATTAAAAGCTGTAATAAATGAAAACAAGCCGTGAAGACATATTATGCGTCGCATTCTATAGTATTCTCCTCTCAGTTGCAAGAGTTTTTTCCTGGTGAAATTTGAAATTAATTAAATTTTATTAAGACATTACTAATTTTTTTTGTGGCGCCTCCTATAACTGTTTTGTTTTAATATGATTTTTTTTTAAATTTGGTTTGATTGACTCTTATAGTGAAGGATTTTTTTTTACATTGATAGCACTTTTCCTTATATATTTTCTATTTATTTTAAAGTATAGCCCCCTATATTTTTTTTATTTTTTGGGGGACGAGTAATCCTTTTAATAAAAGTAATTTTTTCTAAACAGATTTCTTCTTCTTTTTGAATTTGGACAATTTTTTCTTTTTTTGGGTCCAAAGTAAACATATAATACTCCTCTAAAGCTGCGAGGAGTATATTAGGTGAAATATTCAAAATGGATAATAATATATAATTTGTATTGGTTATCTATTCTATTATTTAAACGTGCAGGAAGGTATCGATTTATTTACAAATATTGAAATTATTTTTTGTACCAGGTAGAGCAAAAAGTTTTCCAGGTTAGAAAAATGTCAACAGTAGGTATTTATTATTATTTAAATTAGTTTTTGCATTTTAATTTTGCAGTTGGCTCTAGAACCTATATGGGTCCTTTGCTTTTAACATAGCCTTGGATAAAATTAATCTTTTTCAAGATTTGACTTCATTGCCTTGACAAAAGTTAGATAACCTCAAAAAACTGTAGAAGGGTGCTGGAACACCCTGAACAAACTACGCTTTCTCAAAGCTTTGTAAAAGCTTTCACGAAGCTTTGATAAAGCGTAGTTTGTTTAGGGCAACGTGGCTGTAACAGGAATATTATCTTAAATGTCAATAAAATAGATCTCCTATTCTTGGGCAGATTTAAATTAAATTTGTCTAATGTCCTAGAATGTGGAACCCAGATGGTCTGGGCCAGATCACATATATTTATTTCTTAGTTTATAATCCATCAGTTTTATGTCCAATGCTGGCCCAGTTTTAAAAAGAAAAAAAAGTTGTTGTTTTTAATTTTTTTGCAGAATTAGTGCCATTAACTTTTCTTGTTATAATAGTACTTAATTTATAAAATTTTATAACTAGCAATTAAAAAAGCTGGATTACTAGAAAAAAAAAACGTATCAATCAAAAGGATTTAGTCAAATGTCAAGGATGAAATAATCAAGTTTTATTTTTTTATTTCTAAAGAAAGATTTGTCAGCGTTATAAATCTAAAAGATTTTTTTTTTTTTTTTTCAACAAATTTATGTTGAAAGTAGGACTTTTGTTTAGGCCTAGCTCTTCTATTTTCTCTTTAGAAGAAAACATAAAAGTATAATAAGTTTTGTAACTTATTTGGGGCTCTCCATGATTCTGTGTATCTATCCTACAATAAATAAATAAATAAATAATAATAAATAAATAATAAGGAATTACATAACTTCTCATGTTTTTTTTCCTTATATAAAATATTTTTTCTACTACCTAATTAAGCGCTAGCTTACATATTATAAAACGTTGTCAAGGCTTGTTTACCTTAGTAACCAATGAAATCAGTAAACTCATTTATTATTGACCATTGTTAAGCATTGTTTATTAACGACGGTCAATAATGAAAAGAATTTAAGACTACTACTAACTTTTTTCAACTTATATGTCAAACTATGTCAAAATAATTTTTTAACTTTATTTTTAACTGACATTTGGAGTTACTAGCTATAGGTAGTAAAAAAAATAGTATATGAACCACGTATACGAACTGTCTTAAGTGTTCTCGACTGATTCTTTGCCTTGACTCTGTCTCAGCAAAAAATAACTTCAGCCTCAAACACTAAAGACTTTTCTCTTTTCTTGTCTTATATCCTATAGGTATTCTCTGCCCTATTTACTATTTCCTTTAAGAAATATTCAGTCTCCTCATTGTTCTGCTGTTTTAAATAGATTTTTTTTACAATAAGATCTTTTGTTTAACCTCGTACTATTCTACTTAATTAAGCATCCCCTAAGTCCAGGACTTGTGTTTGGACTTTTTTTTTTGTTTAACCTCGTACTATTCTACTTAATTAAGCATCCCCTAAGTCCAGGACTTGTGTGGGCTAGTAGTAGAGGGAACCACCGGCTTATACTGACTTCCAACCAGTTTTTATAGTTTTAATATGTTATTTTGGTTATAACCGTTTATAATTTTTGCCAACTCCCACTCTTTCTCATTACCTAAGTGGGTTTAACAGGAAGGATCGTATTTGCAAAAGAGTCGAATATCTTTTCCACGCTCTACGAGAATAACGGTTGAATTCTAATGAGCCGGGCCCAAGACAGAAATTCGTTTATGTATACATCCCAAACTGCAAAAAAAAATTACACTTTTAATAATTCTATAAAAATATGAGGGAATTTCATCTACTTAACTTAAAAAAAGTATCATAGTCGGTTTTATATATTTTGAAAAGTTGCATATTTTTTTTTTAGTCATTCTGTTTTTGTTGAAAAAAAAAGTTGTATATTTTAGGGATTCATTCCATCATTACAAAAAAAAATCAAAAACTTTTTTTTTTCGCTAAAGGAAAATTTAAAAATTGAATTTCTTTTTTTTAAATCTTATTTAAAAAAAATACATCATCAAACAAAATACACTGGTCATTTTTCAACAGGAGAATACTCACTGTAGAACAATTAATTGTTCTACAGTGAGTATTCTCCTGTTGAAAAATGTCCAGTGTATTTTGTTTGTTGATGTAATGTTTTTATTTAATTTGTTTGTTTTAATGCATATTTAATAATTTAGCCCTGAAGAAGCCTAAATATTAGGTGAAACGTTGGCATGATTATGTAATGAAATAAAGTTTTTATTTGCTTCATTTCCGAGTGTTTATCACAAATAACCCTAAATATTATTTACTGTGAATATATAATGTGAATATATAATGGAATGAGTAATATTTCATATCTTCACGACTTGTTTTTTTTTGGTGGCCTGTGTAATTATTACTCAAATAGAGTCACTTAACGAATGAAATAAATTAAAAACCTACATATATCTATATAAGATTCAATGATTTATTTAATGCTTAATGTAGGTTTAATGTAAACTTTAATAAAAAATTGCTATTAATTTATCTTCACGTAGACTAATCTATCAAGAGATTTTTTCCTGCTAAATGGCATTTTATCCTTGAAGTGCAGTTTCTACGTAATATCGCGGATATTATTCCATAGAAAACTTTTTTATGCTGCTAATACATCTTTAAGTAGTGTAGGTATTTTAATGCGAAAACAGTACCGGGTTTAGGTCAAGTAGATACGTAGGCACCACAATTTTTAGGAAAACTTTTGTTTGTTTGTTTAACCTTGTACTAATCTACTTAATTAAGCATCCATTAAGTCCATGACTTGTGTGGGCTAGTAGTAGAGGGAACCACCGCTTATACCAGTTTTTATATGGAGTGTCCGCTTCACTTATACCTTCGCCAAATTTCAATTATTAATTAACTGAAAAAGGCAAATCTGCGCCAGTGAGAATCGAACTCACACTAGTTGTAGTAGACTTGTCATGTACAGACGCGGTAGACCACTACACCAATCCATCCTATAACTACACCAATCCTTCCTTGATATATTTTAAAAAGTCTCTTATTTGCCAAATTTTTCTAATTCCAACAAAGTTTATCATTATATTGGTAAATCTGTATAGTTCTATAGTGATCAAACATAATATGATCTTATACAAAATGGGCAACTCCGTACCTGTAAAAATATTTTATCGCCACCGTTATTTGGCAAATTTGGCTACGTCCGCCCGGTCCCACGAAGTATATAGGGGGGCCGAGAGGGGGACCCCAGTGTTTGGTCACTGGCGCATAACAGCTATTCATTATGTACGCATTTCGTTTTAAAGTGACCGTCTCAAGGATATATCTCTAGTCTGCTAGACAGGGACCATAAAGTCTGTCCACCAAGCCGCACAACTGCAAAACTGGATAAAAATAAGTGACGTTTTCTGTCAAGGAAAAGAGTGGAGACAAAAAAATCTCGTAAAAATTGTTATTTCTTAGTTGGTAACTATATTTTGGCATTAGATGTCACCAATTACATTTGCGCAAATTTTCAAAAAAAAAATGTTTGATAAATGTTACTATAAGTTGAAAGAAAACGGGTTTCATTAATTTAAAACTCCAACAAAAAGAGTTTTAAATATGTCATGAACTGTAGTAAAAATATATTGTGACAAATTTATAACTAAAAGAGAAACTTGGCATATCCGAAAAATTCTAAAAACACGTTTGCGGGTTTGCCATTTCCCTAGATTTTAATTAATCTCTCCACGCTTATTCTTGGCAAAACGTTACATTAAGGCACTGTAATACTTACTAAATAAAACAATCTCAGGAGGGAATAAATGAGGAATTGAAGGACCTACCTACTGGGCTACAATTTTTTTTTAATTTCTAGAATTTTAAACTATTATACTAGTATACTAGCAGAAAGTCCAATTTTCACCCCCAGTTTCAAGTTCTTATTTTAAAGTTCAAAATTTGAACGGTTGTTCTAGTTTGATTTTCTGCGTAGAAACCAACGAACTAATAACTGTTCTTTCTAGAATACTCATACCGTTAAAATAAAGTATCGCCAACATCTCGGTTTGTTTGTAAACAAATAGTAGGTATATTCAGGCCTGAACAATATCATTTACGAGTAACTGGTATTGTTGTCTCTGTTAGAACAAAGATGTGCGAGTAAGACAGACGAATATTTATGTTGCCGACGTTTTTGTCAGTTTTAACGAATGAAATGCCTATTCTAGAGAGAAGAGTTATTAGTTCGTTGGTAGAGACTGCATCTGTTTCGTAGTTTTCTTTTCATTAAATTGGCATTTTGAATCTTTTCTTTACCAGAAAAAAAAAGATAAACCGTATAGTTTTGATCTGGTTTGCATCATATTACAGGGCTACTATTAAATTAGGTAATTTTCATTCTATACAAGGAAAAAAACAGCGGATAAAAGAATTCGAATTTAAATCTAGAAACTTGTATTGACTGCTTTCTTTCTGCATCGTAAGAAACTTGCCTAATGTAAGCCATATTTACCCAAAAGTAGTAGTTAAAATATTAGTTAGGTATAAATTAAAACGAGGGTCTATTTTCTCCTAGTTTCTTTTTATTGAGGACACGTTTCGGAGTCTAACACGACTCCATCTTCAGCTCCAAACACTAAAATAAGAAAAACAATAATGTAAAGACTAGTATAACGAGTCTAAAAGTGTAAATAACCTCTAATCTACTTGGAAAAATCTACTTACAATAGTTAATCAAGATTTGTCACAAATAATATACATGAACAATCTTAAAATGTATAGGACACGAAAAAACGAAAAACAATTGCCAAAAGGGCACATTTAACATCTATTTAGCACAAAAACAATTTAACGAAGTTTATTTATTAATAAAATAGTTGCGGGAAGCGCTTGTCAAAAAATCAATTTAACATAACCTAAACTTTTTTAGATGTTAAATGTGCCCTTTTGGCAATTGTTTTTCGTTTTTTCGTGTCCTATACATTTTACGATTGTTCATGTATATTATTTGTGACAAATCTTGATTAACTATTGTAAGTAGATTTTTTCAAGTAGATTAGAGGTTATTTACACTTTTAGACTCGTTATACTAGTCTTTACATTATTGTTTTTCTTATTTTAGTCTTTGGAGCTGAAGATGGAGTCGTGTTAGACTCCGAAACGCGTCCTCAATAAAAAGAAACTAGGAGAAAATAGACCCTCGTTTTAATTTATACCTAACTAATGTAAGCCTAACTTTAGCTCTAAACGGACTACTAATGTTCTTCTTATTTTTTGAAAGTAACAAACTGAACAATATAGATATATTTTTGGGAACTCACAGCCTGATACTTCACTCTAAGATCGACCTGCAGATTATAAATGTCTAAACCTGCAGGGTATGTATTCTCGGGCTCGAGAGAACGCATTTCCGGGAGAAAAGTAGTGTGGGTTGCATATTCTTTCTCTCGAAACGCAAAACTACTTATTCTTGAACTTCACTTCGCACGAAAATTGAGGAACTTTACTTCTACTACTCGAGATCGTGAGAAGCGGTCGTTCACGGAAATTTTGACATATAAGTTAGTCGCGCGCATTCGAACATAACCCTATTTTTGCTTTGGTTTTGTGTTGTTAATTTGAATACCGTTTTGTTTTATAATAGTTAATCGTAATTAATAAAAGATTTTTTATATTTATAAATTATTATACATATTATGATAATAATAATATAACGATGGATGATTTGGAAATTGTGGGGGCTGTTGCCCTTTTGGGAGATCTGCAAGATGCGGAAGACCAAATGGTGAAAATTTAGAAGGATTTTTTTTTTGCTGACTGCTAGTTGGCGCAGATCTTTTTCTGGTTTTATTTTTAGTAGTTTCTTACTAATATATATTAATTAAAAAAAATATTTAAACCCCAGCAACTTGTTTACAAATGAAAATAATGACAGCCTGCGCACGCAAACTCGTGTTGCATAATCTGATTGGTTAAATACAGCTAAAATACTTGGCAACGCTGCAGCCGGCTGCAGAGATCCCATCACGCTCCCTGCTCTTCAAGAATAGCATTTTTTAACTTTGGGGAACTTTGATATGATGTGATCAGTTCCCTTCCTACGAAAATTGTTCACGTTCTCTCGAGCCCAAGAATAGATACCCAGGTCAATTAAAAAAAAATTGTACGGCTAGGACGATAGACACGCCGATGCCGCCATATTTTTGCGGTTCTTGGAGTCGAAACGCCGCGGAAATTCGAACCCGGATGGGGCCCTCTCCGTAGGTATTTTTTTCGCTTTTGTTTCGTGCGACCTCTCAGTTACAATTGCTGGCAAACCTATACTTTACGCTACGTTCGTCTTAGATTAGATGTTAAAGATAATTATTTAACATTTTAATTATAATACATTTTTATTTATATTCTTTAAGAAAATAGTTATTTATGGTACTAGTGGGCAAAGTAAGATATTGCCCATGAGAAAATTAACCTGCGAGGCGTCAGTCAAGCAGGGTTAATTTTCGAGAGGGCAATATCGGTTTACCCATGAGTGCCATACAAGGTTTTATCCAATAAATAGCTTAGGAATTCATATTTTTATTAAAAATTTTAATGACATTTACAAGAAAATAATTTGACAAGTGACAGTTGAGTGGGTAAAATAAATAATTATCCACACAATAAAATAAAAGCCACGCGGGGGTTATTATTGAGTTTATCTATTTAAAATAAAGCTGGTAATTGTCTTATTATCTGTATGTATTGGATAAATGTTTTTTTCATTACATTTTAAGGGTCTTTTTAAAAATAAAAAAGCTCTTGATCTGATAAATATGTTCTGTTTTTTTTACAATGTTCTAAAAAGAGATGACACTAGATTTTTGTGAATTATAGGGACTAGGGCTTTCTTAATATTTAAATTACAATGCCCACTTAAATTACACTGATTACTTGTCTGTTAAAATAAAGCTTTTATTTTTTTTATTCAAACTTACTCTTTCTAAATGCGACCTTTATAAGGAGGTCCGGCAGGTTTAGGCAGGGAGTAGGGTAGATGTGTGGCTGGGACAGCTCGGGGCTGGCAAAAAGGGCCATAATGGCCTAGTTGCCTGGCTTGTAGCCTCCCCACCCTTACTACTACTACTACTACTACTCTTTCTAAATTGTAACGACTAAAATCTAAGTATTCTATCTGTTTTAAAAACTAGTTAGAGCTAGTACAATATCCTATGAACATTCAACCCTGAGTGCGCTTAAACATAACTACCCTGTCCCATCTTAAAAAAATGTTTTTATCAAAATTTAATGTCGAAGGCACTAAATATCAATAATAATAACAAACATTTTCCTAAGATGGGGCAGCGTGGACCTAGGTTAATGCTCACTCTAGGCTGAATGTTCATGAGACATTAAACAGTGGTCTATTCAGAATATTCAGAAAGTAAATCAGGCAGTTAAACTCTGTGCATTATCTATCTGAGTAACAAATCGGATCAAGAAAGCTATGATTAGTGGTTTAAAAATGACTTTTAGTGATATTTTTATTACGCATTGTGCTTTTGATAATTTTTGACATTTAGAATAAAATAACTGTCATGTTATGTCTTACAAATAATTATAGAAAGTTTTAAAAAGTGGAAATTTGTTAAAAGTTATAATAAAAGTAAGTTTTTTATTTATATAATGCTATTAAAATAAAATTTTACCCTACCTGAGCTTAAATTATATTTTTTAAATAAAATTATTAACAGTTTTTTATTAACTCGCCAAAAAAATATTTCTACATCGTTTATTGTGAAAGTGTTTGGGCACTGTATTATGTTGCTTAATTTTTACAAAACATTTGTAGATTGACACTTTAGTTTCGTTTTTAAAGATTTTTCTTGTAATTTATTCTTTCTTTTTTTAATTATTTGGATTTTTTTTAAACGTCAAAATAATGTTTGTATTGACAATGAGTTTGAAACTTGATAGAAACCTTACAAAGGGAATTAAATTTATTCTACCAACCATACAAAAAAAAAACAAATAAACATCAACTCAGATAGATAGATAGTTATATCGAAAAAAAAATTTTAAATGTTATAGGGATCAACGTTACTGCCAAAATAAAAGATTCAGGTTGTAAATAAACAAACAAAACTTTAAAGAATACCTACCTATTTATTTCAGATAAAGTTAGAAAGAAAATAAAAGTTTAAAGTTTGATCCTTCAAAAGTCTAGAAAAATTATTTAGTTAATACTTTTTGAATGTTTTGAACTTTTGCAAGTTTCCGCAACCGTTTTTATTAGACATAATTTATAATTATCAGTGACGTTTTTAATCAAAATTAGACGCTATAAAATATTTTTAAAATAGAATAACAAACTGTTTTATAGTCCAGTCAAATAATATATGTAAATTGTAATAAATGTACACGGGCTGATATTTTAAAGGGTAGTAGTGGATGGTAACAGAACACTCCTGTTAGTTTTTCACCGGGTGATTTGCGTAAGGGGTGTCCGCTATCTTGAATTTTAAGGGGTGAGTTGTTTAATATGCATCTTACGATAAAAATGCATAAAACCAATTTTGTTAAGGAGGAAATTTACAACAATTTTTGTTTGGATCATTTTTTTAATATGTTAATAACAACCCAGTTAATTAAAAAATAGCCATGTTTGGGGTGAAATAGTTTTTTCCATTTTTCAGCCAAATTATTCATCGGTCGATAAAAGGTTATAAGCAAACTTGTAGCTCCTGAAATTCTCTGTAAACTTTAACCTTAACAAAATGCTTATGAAAACGCATAATATATTAAACTTATAGAGAATTTCAAGAGCTGCAAGTTTGTTCATATCCTCCTATGAATGTTTTGGCTTAAAAATTGAAAAAATCAATTTCACCCCCAACAATTTTGAATATTTATAACTCGATTGTTATTAATATATTAAAAAAATTATCCCATCCATTGATGGAAATTTTCTCCTTAATAAAATTGGTTATATGTATTTTAACCGTAAGATGCATATTTATCGAGATAACCGCACTCACCCCTAAAATTCAAGATAGCTGACAACCCTTACGCAAATCACCCGATCAAAAACTAAGGAGTTTCTGTTATTATCCACTACTACCCTTTAAAATATCAGGCCGTGTACATTGTAATTTATAGGAATTTTTCGTTATTTGACTGGGCTAAAACTGTTTTAAGTCTCGATTCAAGCATAAGCTGATAAAATCTTTACACACCATAAATTATACTATTTTTTGTGCCCCAGCTAGCCTAAATTTATCTTTGACCATTTCTGCTGACGAACAAAACAACTTCTTTATACCTGCGAATTTAAGGCTCAGACAAACTCACTGCATTGTATATTGAGATAGATCAGTGCATGTTTATAAAAACAGAATTTCATTCAATATTTATAAGGACAGGCGCGGATCCAGGGGGCGGTTGTGGTGACAGCCCCCCAAGAAATCAATTATTTAAGGAAAATAGCTCAAATTGGTATTTTTTGCCCAAAAATTACAACAGGATCCTTTCTCAAAACAGGATTTCTGGATCCGCCCCTGATACAGGGATCAATTCCTGCAAGAATAATCTATTGGTATAAAGAGCGTTATCATTTTAAATGATGCAAAATGATGAAAAGCAATGATGAAAAACTATTTAATAAGTTTATTTGATAATTTTGATCAAAATAATTATTCTTTAACAATGTTTGTGTTATCGTAAACGTGACAACAATGCTAACGTGCTAAATGCCCCTATATTATCTTGGAAAAAAGTGACATTTTTTTGTCTATCTGATTATCAATATAACATTTGGAACACTGTACAATAATAATTAAATGTATTTATTTAACACTACAGCTTAAAAGTCTCTTAAAACTTTTCATGGAAATAAAGGTATTTAACACGTTGAAAGCCACATTAAATTACTAGTCTGGGGTCACACTGTCCTATGGGACTGCAGGCTTTAGGTTACTATACTATAACGTTTGAGCTGCTCCATTGCTTTACAATATTATTAGTATAAATACATACCTCAAAAACAACTCAATAATCTTACTGAAAAACTAGTCTGGTAAGTCAATATAAATTGTGTAATTTTTAAGTAAGTAAGTAAGTTCTTTATTGTTATTAAGTACAATTTTAGATATAATAAATATTTTACAAAAGTTATATTTTGGAACACGCTAAGCATAGCTTGTATTGTGTTCCAATTGATTATATCAATATAATATAATATAATATCACCGCAAATAATATGATAAGAAAGAGAAGAAACAGAGAAGAACATGATTAGTAATTAACATACTTCTAATATTTAAGGATAAAATTTTTTATTGTTTTCTAGCACAAATTTATTGATTTCTTTTTTAAAATGATGAAGTTTTTTTAGTTGTTTAGTTGTAATGCACAATGTGTATTTTACACCATGTTAAAACCGTAAAAATTAACAACAAAACTACGAAATATTTTAATTTTACAGTCAAGCGCAGTCAACACATCACAATACACAGCCCTTGGACCCACAGAAAAAGTTATTTTTATTTTGACATGACATGCCAAATCGTGCATTGACATATGTCAAAATTCGTAATTAAAATAATTAATTAAAGTATGTTCCGTGATGTAAATGGGGAGGGTTGAAATTTTGGCTAAGTATTTATTTTATTTTTTATGTATCTATAAGAATGTAAAGTCTTATCGTTACAGGCGATTTAGCCCAAAACACGGTACCTTCCTTTAGACTAATTTTGGACTTTTGGAATGTCAGTTTTTAAGTTTTTAAAATATAAAGCATTTAAAAATGCTTTAACCCGGCGTCTGACAGGTGGATTAGTTTTACAAGTAACGACAGGTGGGGTATAATAAACCCCAACAATAAATGGGACCGTTTTTGCTTTATTTAATAAATTTTATATAAAATGTAGTAAAATATTTGAGTTATACAATATATTAACCTAAAAATAATTTTAAAAATCTTAAATACATATATATATATATATTTATTTTTAATCGGTTAACAAAAATAAATCAAATTTAAAAAACAAAAAATAGGAAACCTTTTTGTTTCCTATTAACTAAAAAAAATAACGTTTAAAATTGCCAAACAAAGATCTACATGAATAACATAAATTATAAACTTTTAAATATTATAGGTAGGGTTCAAAATAAATTACTTTAAGTAATCGTAATATGACTGAAAAATACAGGAGAAACAGGAAGATAATAGTATATTACGCACCGAGTACGCGAACCTAGTTTTTCAGTGCAAGAGAGTGCTTATTTTTTTATGAGGCGCAGCCGAGTAAAAAATCTCTCGAAGTCCACCGAAATAGTTTGCGTCGAGGTCCGTATACTATTTTTTCTACGACCTAAACATCCAAAAGACGCAAAAATTGTCTTAAAATATTAATTTGTCAATTTAAGGTTATGTGTTTCACGTTTACTCATTTTCTGACAGCAGATGTAAAATCAACTAATTTTCACTTTTCAACCATTGTCATAGGCAATGGGTGGAAAATAGGCACTAACTACTAGCTAGGTTGTAGGAAAATAAATGTTACTTATTATGACACGTGGGGTGTCAGAAACCCCAGACGACTTCAAAAGGACGTGGCCTCTAATGCTTCAATATTCATACTGCCGTTCATGCTACACTGTGCAAAGTAAAAAGCGATTGAAAGGTACTGAGGCGCTGTCTTCGCTTGGCGCGAAAATAAAATAGTTACGGAGTAATATTTGGACTCTGGGGTTTGTGACACCCCACGTGTCAGACGCCGGGTTAAGACTAGAATTATCTTCAAGCTATATAAGTCTAGGTATAAATTGTAGAGCTAGAAAGAATATTTATATTATAATAAATCGGTGCCTTCTACGCACGTATTATTCCTTTTGTAATGAATGAGATAATTATACCATTCTTTAACAACAATGCAATTGCATTTAAACAATATTTTAAACTTAACGAGATAATAATTTTATGGTATTGCAGAATAAATGCAGGATGTAAATTATAAATAAAAACTTAGTAAAACCCAAGATAAATAACCCAAGTTTAAGTTAATTAGCTTATACGCATAGCATTTCACAGGAAATAAAATGAGGTATGCCGGGTTTTATTTACGTCCACCCCCAAAATTAAGGTTAATCTTTATTCGATAAAAACGAAGCTTGGGTGATTAATATAATTTTACATTGGCTATAAAATGGCGGGTTTAATTTTTTTTGTTTACTTCCTGTTTCGCCCGAAGTGGCATAAACATGTTTCTTTTTTAATGGAAGACCCTGTTATTTTTCACATTTTTAAATGCAGTCGATAGTTTTATGTATAAAAAACCGATTGTTTTTTTTTATTTTTTTTTTTCGTTTTCATTTTTATCGTATAAAAACACATAATTTACCTTTTTTTTTACTTAAGCTTAAAAAAATATAAAAATAATATTAAGATAATAATCTATTCAGGGAGAGCGAATTAGAGTTAAAAAACGGTTTGCCCTGAACTCCTATTTTATCATAATATAATAAAATTATATATGATATTATCATGTCCGTGTAAACTTTATTTCTAGAGTATTTTTCCGCTATTTTTCTTATACCAAATTTATGATTTACTTTGAAGATTAAGTAAGTAAAAAAAAGGTAAATTATGTGTATCTCGTTTTTATACGATAAGAACGAAAACGAAAAAAAAAGTAAAAAAAAACAATCAGTTTTTTATAGGCTGAATTCATAAATGTAAAAAATTACAGTGTTCCATTAAAAAAAAAACATATTTACACCACTTCCTGCAAAACAGGAAGTGAAAAAAAGCAAATCCGCGACTTTACACTGATAAAACAGTTTATTTGTGTGTACAAAATATTTGGTAGGAGATGGCCAATTGAATTATTTGGTTGTCCAAATGTTATGTTGATATTCAGATAAACAAAAAAATATCACTTTTTTTCAAGAATATAATTAGTTTATCATGATGAATGGTGCATTGTTGTCATGTTTAGGATTGTTAAAGAAATTTTAATACAAAAATTGTTTCTTTTTTTTTAACAAATAAACTTAGTTAACGGTTTTTCATCATTTCTTTTCATTTATATGCACTTTTTTAAACAAAACATATTGTTCTTATTTAGCCCAAAACTCGCCTTTAAAACGACATCCTTCTTTAAATTATTATATAACTCGAACTCACGTAAGGCAAGGTACAAAGGTAAGGTCTAATAATGAACCAGACGCCTTAACCCGTGCAGATAGTTACCCCATATATTTATTAATTATTAGGTACGTATTTTAAAATTTTAAATTTACAAAATATTTTATTGACAGGTAAAACACCTATAACTAGAAGAGCTAAAGCATATTATAACCAGGTAGATGGAAGAAAAATAAAATAGACATGTTTTTTAATTAACAGTCTTACCAAATATTACCTTTAATATTTATAAACGTTTATAAACGAAAAAAAAAAAAACAGGAACGAAAAAAAAACTATTTTATTTGTCATTCTGCCTGATTCCTTCTTCTGAATTATTACCGCGACGAACTTATGAATTAGTTAGAAGACAAAACTATTTTTTGCAGGAAAAAGCAGGAAAAGCACGTTAGACAAAGGGCAGTAAGCGCGTGGCAACTCACCCCGTAACCTACGCACAGGAGGGGCCAAAAGGCCAATCAACCAATAGAAGCCTGCCTTTGGCACCCTCGCATGCGATGGGCGGGGCTTGTCGCCCTTCTCTTACCCTGTCGACATAAGGGTTGGAGACGAAGCTCCCCTTCAGAGATGCCCTACTGCCCATACCACCACGCAATGTCGGCCGCGTTTTGGCTAAGGCATTTTCCACCCTGGGAGGTAAGTTAATTAGTCTGAGACACATTAGGGTGGAACAATTTATTATGTACTCATGGGATACTAAACCAGGGATAGCAGATGTTTTATACCTACCTACTCTGCATATTTAAACTTCGTACTTATTAGATTAGGGAACGTTCAAGTTTTACGTAACGCTCCTAGGGGGGGTGGGGGTAATTTTGGAGTGTTACGCCCATGTTAATGGTATAGTAATAGCGTTACAGGGGGGGTTATTAATTTTTCCTAGTATGTAGCTAACTAGAATTTTTTTGTACAGAAAAAACTGTTTATTAAAAAAAATAGACTTTATTTTCTTTAGAAGTAAAGTCATTAGATAGATCCATATATATCCGCCATCTATTACTAGACTAAGAGAACTACTTATACTTCTTCTATTCTGGAGACTAAATGGTAGCAATCATACTTCTTCTATTCTGGAGACTAAATGGTAGCAAGTTGAGGCATATCGTATAGAATTGAAAATTTTATATATCTTCCTATAGTGTAGGTATGTGGTATCTTTGATAATTTATCTACAATTAATAAATGATATTTATCTACATTAAAACCTTTATGCAAACAGTATTCCTACAGTGCGAATGATAAGTTATTAATGTCAGTTAAACTAATTATCAGTCTTGGCAAATAACATCCTGTGCTTGCGGGACACTGTAATTTTTTTAGCAAATAGGATATGCACATCCATTTAAAGGATTAATTTAATCTGCGCACATATTTCTTATCATATGAAACACCTCATATCTTATTATTAATATAATTAAATTGAAAGTTTTGCCCGATTTGTATAATTTAACAGTTTACTTTTTTGGGAATAGGGCTTTGGATCTGACTAAAATTTGTTATTTAATTTTGCTGTGACGTTTCGACGATGCATTTTCGTTGTTTTCGAACAGGGAATTAATCTTTGGCTTTAATTCTCTGTTCGAAAACAACCAAAATCCATCGTCGAAACGTCACCGCAAAATTAGATAACAATTTTAGTCAGATCCAAAGCTCTATTTCTCAAAAACTAAAAAGTTATATTAATATAATTATTATTGTTAATAATAGTAATTTTTTGAGAAATGCTTATAAAGCCATTAGTCTTAAAATTAGTTAGTGCCGTGCTTTGAGATAAGTAAAAGTTTTACCATATACATTTTAAGAAACATTTTTCTCTGAGAAACAGGGCTAAGGGGAGGGAAACATATAAACAGTGGGGTAAATCAATAAAAAATCTACTCAAAATCTAATAATTATAGATAACCCTGTGACTCACTAGTTTTTATTGTGAAAAAAATTTGTGCACCTTTGGGAGGAAATCTGTAATAACCAATTTGTACACCTGAACCATAGAGAAGAAAAGAGGACTAAAAGTCCAGCCTGCGCAAGATTATTTTGTGACAGAACGGGGCAGCGAAATGACCTAACGCGATTTATCTGACCTTGCGCAGTACGCATTTGTGTCAGCTGTAAAATACTGTCGGTCGTAAAACAATTCGGCACCCCAGTATTAATTTGTTGTATCTCCAAAAATCCCCTAATAAAAATCTCAACATGTCCGAAAATAGAGATATGGCAAACCAATACTGGGGTGACGAATTATTAGTAGTTTGTTTATATTGTCAGTACTGTCAGATCGTCGTTTGTTTCTGTTCATTTTTCGACTTTTTCGTTTTTCGACAGTTTTAATTGTTTTTTTGCTGCATTTGTTTAATACTTTAAACATGACCTGTATTGTTGCTTTATGAAGAGCAAAGGGTCAATCCCTGGTGTACTCAAAGTAGGTGTACAAAATCCCGAAATTCAAACACACTCGAAAAATTCATATAAAATAATAAAAAAAAAACTATTTCGACGTTTCTTCGTAGATATTTATTGTTTTTTGTTGCATTTTTATTTGACACATAAAATTAAGGTTAAAAAATACTTTTTCAAAAACATCAATAATGGTGCGCATGTTCAAGTATATCGCAGATGCGCAAGGCACATTTATCACAATTTTCCGCAACGGGTTTGGAGGTCTTTCCTTGTGACCTGAATATCTATCTATAGTTTTTTGGTAATATGTAACTACTCTTTTTTTACCTGTTTGTTTACCTATATTGACAATAGAATCGGTTTTATTCACATTTCTTTATATTATATCATACAATTTTTTTGCAGGAGAGGATCTTGCGACACTCATCTGCTCTATCGAATAATTTAATCAATTTTATTTGCTCAAAAGTAATAACACTACGTGTCAGAATTATAGGATGGTATCTTTCTTGCAGCATGCTATGCAGATAAGGTTTTGGGAACGAAAATCTCGTCGAATTCAACGTACCCCGGACTTCCCCCCACTCTTCTCGTCCTGGTATTGGGATCAGGATAATCAGTTCTGGTGCCGGGATTAAGCATATCTGGCGTTCAGAGTTTAATCGACAGGCTTGTCATATAACAGAAACTAAGAACGGAATTATGTTTCTTGTTTTTAAAAAGTAGACTAAATTTCCTTTAAAAAGGTGTATTGCCTGCTAAATTCGATTCTGTACTTCCAGATTTAATAGCTAAAACAGCTTGTTCTACACAGAAAAAAAGAATTGAACCAAGGATACGTGTCTTTCGACAATGTCAATGTTCTTGAATGAAGATGACCTTGGTTCAAGGAATCTTTTTTTTCTGGTTACTGATAAGCAAGTTTTCCTAGTTGCTTTTGAATAGATAGTGGCGGTTACCTGGTATCAAAACGTCTGAAACTCAAATTCAATATATTTTAAAATCTTTTAGTTAAGGCAATATGGCGTCTTTAGCTATTTTTTTGCTGACATTTAATATACCACGCTTGGTAACACTAGTTAGTACCACTAGATAGCTTTTTTTATTTTTTATTTATCCAGTACGTTTTAGATAGTTTAGTCGTTTGGGATCTAAAGAACTAATATTTTCCAAATACTCGCTTTGCACATGGCGCAGTCAACTAAAAATAGTAAATAAAAACCATTTGTACAAGCCCGGCTAGCTCAGTCTGTAGAACACGAGACTCTTAATCTCGGGGTCGTGGGTTCGAGCCTCACGTTGGGCGTAATATTTTTTAGAGACAGCGGACGGAAAGAAACGAATGTCGTCAGCCGCGCGTCAGTCAACACATTTTTTCACTGCTGCAGTACAGAAATATGTTAATAGTAGTTTTCGTAACGAGTAAGCGACTTTAGTCCTTAGTGCACTAAGTGCAACGGGAAGCGAAGTCAAAAAATCATTCGAGTGCACTAAGGACTTGTCGCAAACGAGTTGCGAACAACATTTTTCGTTCGATCTACAGTCTAGACTCTTTAAAAATGTATATTTTAAAGAATTACCTTGTTTAATTCAAAAATTTTTAAACGTCAAACGACTTTTGTCAAAATAAAAGCTATTTGTACTCGTTTGGATAAATAAGTGCTCATAGTTGTCATTTTATTCAAATATGCACTCGTGCGATAGAAATATATCCAAATGAGGATATATAGTGAACATGCAATTTGCTTTATTTCGTGTACACTAGGTCGTACGAAAAATTATACTGTCAAATTATGGTTGACTTTTATGGATTCCTTGAACCAAGGACACGTGTCTTTGGATATGTTCAAAGCCAAATTCTCTTGTTTCAAGGGTGGCATTTTCTTGAACCAAAGTCAATGTCCTTGAATAAAGAGCGCGGATTTTTATTCCAAACCCCGGGCTCTTCATTCAAGGACATTGACTTTGGTTCAAGAAAATGCCAGCCTTGAAACAGAGAATATGGCTTGGAACATATACAAAGACACGTGTCCTTGGTTCAAGGAATCCGTTTTTTCTATGTATAAGCTACCAATTTTTCGCCTCTTACTAATTAGATATTGGAACAAAAATTACTGAATTTGTAGTATTTTCACAAACTTTTTACACGGAAAAAAGCTAGATTGAAGATTAATAATCTTGATTCAACTCTAGCTAGTTTCCCCATTCCGCAACTCTAGTTATACTTCTTTTCAAGAAAATCCTTATAAGAAGAAGAATAATTCCCAGATAGCACAAAGTGATACTATGGACGTCCAATGGACGTATGTTCATGGACGGCTGTATGTCCATAGGATGCCCATTTTTTCTCTATGGACGTCCCGTGGACATCCGTTCAAAGTCCAGATGACACAACTGTGGACATCCATAATATGTCCGTTCAACCAATCCATCCAGCATCCATAGGACTTGCTTTTTTGCTTACTTAACTGGTTTTTGCGACTGTGAAAAACTGTTATTTAACTTTCAATGTTTGTTGTTGTTTGTTTGTTTGTTTGTTTGTTTAGGGCAAATCTGCCAAAGGCTTTTTCGACCACTTAGAATATACTTAGTAAGCTAAAACAATGTTTTTCAACAATTTTTTTAATCTTTAGGTACGTCAAGCGTTCTTAATAAATAATTATAAACAGTTTCCAATGCGTTGAAATATAGATAAAGTATTGTGGCGGCCACAAAAGATTTTTTCCAAAAGGATTTATATTCTGTGTTGATACTTTTGGTAAAATAAAGGTATTTTTAAAATTTTAAGTAGTATATGATTATTCTTGAATAAAGATTTGATTTTTTTCCGTGTAGTACTTTCTGATTTTTATCGAGTAAGGGAAACGAATTTTAAGCAATAAAATCTGAAAGTAAAATGGCCAAACAAATGTCACATGTAGCCGGGCCTGAACACGTTCTCCATCACATGGCAGGCATCCTTAGGAACGGATTAGCTATCTGGCAATAGTGTGCTGAGTTTTGTCTAGAAACAAAAAGCCCATATTGGCAAATCAAGTTGATATTTTTATTAAAAAATTATAATTTTCAAAAAAATTTTTTTTCAATTTTTTTTTTTCGTTTTTTTTTCAAAAAGAAAATTAAAAAAAAATGAAAACTTTTGAATTTTTTTTTGTATTTTTTTTTAAATTTTTTTTGTCTTTTGCAAAAAAAATTACAAGTTTTCTAAAGTAATAGGGAGCTAAAAACGGGTTGTGAAACGAGTGCTTTATACTATTTTTTCTATTTTGCTCTAAAATTTAAAAAATTACATACATTTAAATTGATGGCCAACTTAGGGATTTTTGTTTTGGGTT